>CM031936.1:75751744-76001744 GCA_018703725.1 Brassica juncea | reverse complement strand
TTTTCAAATGAGCTGAGTAAAACAAAAAGAAGTAATGTATGAACTCACCCAGACCCAACAAGAGATGTCCCCTCCGCAAAATAAGCTGAGAGTTTCCTTTTTGCAAGCTTTGTCTTCGCACAGAGAAGTATACCTGAGAATAGAGCCCATCCATTGAAATAAACGAAACAAATTGAAAACAATATATCTTAACAACTTCCTCGGTAGAGAGAAAAGATCACTGCAAAGATGCTTTTGCAATTTGAACTAGTAAGTCCAGTGAAGAGCTCAACATTTATCAAGGCATGGAGAATACTTGAAAGAGGTTTATAGGCTAACCTGATGTTCCTCTCCCCAGTCGATGTACAGGGACAGGGTGTGATTCAGGAGCCCCGGTAGAAGAATCTTTTTGACCGAAACACCACTGCAGTTGCGTCAACACAGTCCTTTGCTGGAAAAGCCCTCCTGGCAATACTTGGAGTCCAGACGGTTTGTTTAAAGCGATCTGCATTATATGAAATCCACATCACTCCAAGTTAAAAGAACAAAAATGATATTACAATAACAAATGCAAACCACAAAAAGAAAAAGAAAAAACAAAAAGAACAAGAAGTCGCAATGGTCATCTTATTTGTACATAGCAGCAAGAAAGCAAAAGGAAACAACTTTAAACAAAAATCGACAAAAACTGTTAAAGTTGAGTTCAGAAGTTACCAAATCATCGTCTTGATACAAAATATCTAGCAAGTATGGCGTGTCAGGTTCCTTCCAAGGAAGCCTATGGTAAACTAACTTGGAACCACTCCTGACAGAAGAAACAAAGACACAACCTTTACTAAAAGAAAAGACTTATTATACAACTAAAGGGAACAGCAAAACAAGTTCCCAACCTAAGGAGTGTGTTGGGATCTTTTACAACTTCCCCATCAACTTGTATCTGCCAAAAGATCTGAGAAATGAAATTACAAAATTCTCCAGAATCAAGCGAGAACTTTCATGAAAAGAGGGAGCAACCTGTCCGTTTTGGATTCGTTGAATCCACCTGAAAGAAGAAGAAAGATATTAAAGAATGAAAGTAGAGTATGAGTACAGGAGGGGGAAGGAAGAAGAGTAGAACCCAAGCAATGGAGCTGAGCTCTTGTACTTGGTGTAGTAGAAATCTGACACCGTCATTAACTCTGTATACAAAACAACAAAGTAAAAAAGAAGTTTATTAATCCAATAGTGTTAGGAGGGAAGAGGACGACCTGAGTCAGAAGATGAGACGACATCTTTGTATGTCAAACCATCGTTGAGCTCGGGCCATGGCAAGCCAATTTGTTGCGGTGGCTGCGGCGACATCTTGGTCGGAACCGCCGAGCCAGGTTTTTCTGTTCTTGCTGTAACGAATGTTTAGTTTGGACTTTAATCTGTGATGCATTTATTAAGGCCCGTTACAGCCCATTAAGCATTAGATCATTGGGCTTTAGACACAGAGCCAGAATGTTTGGTTCGCACGCAACGTAACAACGTAATTGGAGGGAAATAGAGCTATGTAACTAACTAGTGCTGCTTGGTGTTCAAAAAAAAACACTAACTAGTGCTGCTTTTGTCTCTGTTTACTAGGAGGATGGCGGATTCGGTTTATTTGAGTGCTTGGATTTAGAGATAAAAGATCTGTTCTGATATTTTACATATTTTGGTTGGGTTTAGTTCGGATCCTCTTGGATTATGATGCGTTATGGATATCCATTTGGATTTCGGGTCGTTTAATTTTGCTCAGCCCTTCTGTTTAGTACTTTATAATCACAGTTTATGTGCAACAGTGCATGGTAATAACGACAAAACCATGCAGTATATGTATAATTAAAAAAAAATGGGTATATTAACAAGGAATGAAAGGCTACAACAAGCATCCAAGCAGGTGGTGGAGAAACAACAAGCAAAAAAAGAAAGAGAGATAGAAAGTTAAAGAGAAGGGGGAAGAAGTATTGACATTGATGCGTGTGGGAGAAGGAGGAAGAGGAGAGAATACGAAAGATCTGCAAAGAGGGCAAGTGAGATGGCCACTAAGAAGCCAAGGTTCAATGCAATTGATATGGAAGAGATGATTGCATCTTGGGAGATGTGTCACTGCATCTTCAGCTTCATAATCCACAAGGCATATTGAGCAGCATATCTTCTCCTCTTCCTCTTCTTTCTTCTTTGGCCTGTCCCCAAACATGAAACCGGTTAGGTGGTAATTACCGTCATCGTTTTGCGGTTCATCAACTCCACACTGCTTCTTCAACCTCTCTAAGGGAATGCACACACAAGTGTAGAATGCTATAACTACTGTGAACAAAGGTGACCGTGGAAACAACAAAGAGAACATTTTTTTCTTTCTTTCTTTAGCTTTCTTGCTTCTCTACCTTTACTCCTTCTCCTCCATTTTATATAAGACTAATAACATATCCGAAATGATCATCGAACCTTGAACTCGGTAGAGTTGGGACGGCGCCGACCAGACCACCCCCCTTCTCTGTTATTATATTCATTATAATCAAGTCAGCGATTCTCCCAGCTTCAAGAAAGCTTAAGGAGAGGCTAGGGTCAACGTACATGATGAACATGTTTCCATCTTAAGCATTACATGACACTACTTGCATATATTAATAGTAATAAGAAGGGGAAACAGTGCAAAGAGTCACATGACTGTGTTAAAATACAAAAAGAAAGGCACATAGATGCGCCACCTCTAACTCACAATGATCCCCTGAAACCTCGGATTCATCACCTTCAAGGCCTCAAGGGCATGCATCTATCTTATTAAAAAGCAGCCAGGAGTCCTTCCACCAAAACAGGCCTTGAACACGAGTTCACCAATATAATACAGCCGACCAAATCAACTAAAGATCTCCCAAGTAACTCACTATTGACTCCAAGCATTTTGCTATATCAAATATTTTTGTACTCGATAGTACTACTTGAATCCAATTCTTCACATAACCTTTTTACTTTGTTGATGAGAAGTTTCTTAAAGGACAAGTAAAGCCTTAATTTTTACTTTTTAAAAAAAAAAAATTATGAGCTGGGACCTGGATTTCCCAAGTTGAGAATATTCAAAGTTATAAACAATTAACAGTTTTTTTTTTGTTATATAGCTCAAGGCAATACAAATTTTGAAGGAGAGAATTTATTGAACCAAACCGAAATAGACCAAAATAATCATATCCTCCGAGCAAACCATAAACAATACCAAACTCGGTTAATTCAATTTGAATAAACCAAATTAATTTCATCTTTGATAGTTGGCGCTCTATGATGTTTATACTGACCGGTTTCTTGTAACCGCCAAACTCGGTTTATTCAATCAAAGATAAATCTCACTTTTTTATAAACCAAACGTCATCTGATGAACAATCTATCTAAATTATACCGACCGGTTTACTTCTTATAACCAAACCGCAACTCTTATCTCTGTGGATAAGCTCTTCTTCTTCCCACTGTCAAAACCTCAATTCAACTGCAAAGGCTCTCGCGAAAGGTACTCTCGCTCCTCCTCTCTACTCTTCCTTGTCCAAGCTCATCTGAATTACCCTCTCTGAATTAAAAAAGCCATCTTTTTATTTGTTGTTGTTGCTGTATTAGCGTCGATGGAGGTGGTGACAAGTACCAGCAGCAGCAGCATGAGCATCAAGCACTTCCTAAAGGAGAAAGGCTTCGACGAACAGAGCATCGACAAGATGCTCACAAAGTGCAAACAGCTAGAGAAAGCCCAAACCGACGTCGCATCAGAGAACTGGGACTACCTGAGCAACGTCGTCGGCATACAAGACCGTAAGCTCCCTTACATCGTCTCCCGCTGCCCAAAGATCCTCACTTTACGTCTCCACGAGCGGCTCGTCCCCATGTTCGAGTGTCTCTCCTCCCTCGGAAGAAACCCGCGCGAGGTCACCTCGGCCATCACCAAGTTCCCTCCCATCCTCGCTCACAGCCTCGAGGAGAAGCTCTGCCCTCTCCTCGCCTTCTTCCAAGCGTTGGGTGTACCCGAGTCACACCTCGGGAAGATCCTCCTTTTCAACCCGAGGCTTATCAGCTACGGGATCGAGACCAAGCTGGCTGTTATTGTTAGCTTTCTCGCTAGCCTTGGGCTTGATAGAGACGGTGGGATGATTGGTCAGGTTCTTGTGAAGCACCCTTTTCTCATGGGGTATAGCGTTGAGAAGAGGCTGCGTCCTACCACCGAGTTCTTGAAATCGTCTGTTGGTTTGAGTGATGATGGGGTTCTGTCTGTGTTTATGAACTTCCCGCAGGTTGTGTGCAGAGACGTTGGGAAGATACTCAGACCGAACTATGAGTATTTGAAGGAGTGTGGGTTTGGTGATGCGCAGATTGCGACCATGGTGGCTGGTTATCCACCTGTTTTGATTAAGAGTGTTCAGAACTCGCTAAGGCCTAGGATTAGATTCCTGGTGGATGTGATGGGGAGAGGGTTGGATGAAGTGGCTGGTTATCCTCAGTTTTTTCACCATGGGTTGAAGAAGAAGGTGGAATGGAGGTATAAACTTGTTAAGAAGAACAACGTTGACTGCAGCCTTAGGGAACTGTTGGACTGTAACACAAAGAAGTTTCATGAAAAGTTTGGCGTTTAAGAGGTTTAAAAGTGATCTTATCTAGTTTTGCTTCATCGGTCTCTCTTTCTCTTTGTAAGCTATATTTTCAGCTCGTTGCATCAATTTCTTGCCTGAGCCTTTGCTTCACCAATCCTGTTAGTGTCATGTATCATTGATTCCATATTATATTTGCATTTTTCTATCGTGGGTTAAGATAGAACAACCAAACCACACTGGGCTTGAACAAGTGCATATCCATTATCCAGTGAGGGTGTTGTCCCCTTGTGAAAGAACCTTTCTTTCTTATTACAGTCAAGGCCAGCAGTTACATTTTAAATAACTAACTAGCTAGCCTTTGGATAGAAATCAAAATTTATTATTCCAAAACCTGAAAGAGACATTGTGAGAGAGAGAGAGAGAGAGTTCCTCCTACTCCTGGGGGACTTTCTTGTACTCAACCCTTCAGCTCATAAGTTCCTTTAATCTTCCCTTTTCCTGACAGTTTTCCTATAAGGATATCATTGAAGAGAACAGAATCAACACAGTTATCAAAGTAAAGTAAAGTTTCATTTGTTGGGTTTGCAGATAAACATGCCATTGATCTAAACATTCACACAATGATCAGAAACAACGATATGAGAATGGGCATTATTCAACAAAGTCAAATCTAATCCAACAACGCACGGGGGACGAGAGAGAGTAGAGAGAGAGAGAGCGAGAGAGAGAGAGGAGAGAGAGATAAGATATAGAGATAGAGCATCGAGAGAGCTCTCCTCTCTCTCTATCTCTCTCTATACAGACGCTCGACTACGCTCTACTCTCTATCTTCTCTCTCTCGCTCTATTCTCTCTCTCTCTCTCTCTTCTCTCTCTCTCGCGTCCTATCTCTCTCTCTCTCTCTCTCATCTCTCTCTCTCTCTTATCTCTCTCTTCTCTCTCTCTCTCTCTCTCTCTCTCTCTCTCTCTCTCTCTCTCTCTCTCTCTCTCCCTCTCTCTCTCTCCCTCTCTCTCTCATCTCTCTCTCTCTCTCTCTCTTTCTCTCTCATCTGCTCTCTCTCTCTCTCTCTCTCTCTCTCTCTCTCTCTCTCTCTCCTCTCTCTCTCTCTTCTCCTCTCAGCTCTTCGTCTCTCTCCTCTCTCCCCTTTTCCCTTTTTTTGTTGTAACTTCTTGTTTCAATGCTCACTCCCCAAAACCCAAAATAAATGAACATATAAATAATCATTTTCAATAAATTTAGTTTAAAATATCATTGTTTATTGAATAATCATGTTGGATTAATATGTTTACTTTATAATTATTAAACAGTATAAATGGCTGTTATATTAAAAATAACAAAATCTAATTAAATACTCATCACAATAGTCAATAGAAAAGTATGTATACATAACAACCATATTTGTAGACTAGGATTTGTAAAGTTATTAGTCTTGTACTAGTGATATTATCCTGTTACAATTTGAAATTAAATATAATTTAAAGAAAGGAGTGGAAGAAAAGTACAGTGGAGAGGGAAATTAAAGTTCTTAAATCATATCACGCAAGGAGCAAGCATACGTCTGATAATCCATATCCCTTCTGGTTTATGTCCCTGTAAACCTACCGCTGGACATTTTTTTGAAATAACAATGAAATTCACAATACATCCCTAAACCCTAAACCCTAAAACCCAAAAAACCTAAACCCTAAACCCTAAACCCTAAACCCTAAACCCTAAACCCTAAACCCTAAACCCTAAACCCTAAACCCTAAACCCTAAACCCTAAACCCTAAACCCTAAACCCTAAACCACCCTAAACCCTAAACCCTAAACCCTAAACCCTCTAAACCCTAACCCTAAACCCTCAAACCCTAACCGAAACCCCTCAACCCTAACCCTAAACCCGAAACCTAAACCCTAAACCCTAAACCCTAAACCCTAAACCCTAAACCCTAAACCCTAAACCCTAAACCCTAAACCCTAAACCCTAGGTTCGGGAAACAAACCCTAGGTTCGGGTACGTAGCTCTAGGTTCGGTAATCTAGCTCTAGGTTCGGGAATTCTAGCCCAAGGCCAGTCCAGTGAACCCAAAAAGCCCAAAAAGCCTAATAACCATACAGATTTACTAAAAAACCCACAAGCCCAAAAACAGTTAAAAAGCCCAACGGAAAAATATAATCTTTAAATTAACTTCATCAAGTGCTTTATAAATTTGAAAAACTTGATGTAAAATTAAGAACTTGGCCAGATATGTCTTTTAAGATGCCATCAATGCCTTCACAAAATTTAAAAAAAAAAAAAATTAACTAAATTGTTTTGAAAAGTAGTAGAAAAAACTATTAAAAAAAAAAATTGACAAGCGCAAAATCCAGCGGTTTTGAAAATATTGTATGTAAGTTTGACCCGTATTAAATAACTTTGGCCCAATGACTACTCCATTGGCCCAATATTATTGGTGGCCCAATGACTACCCCCGTATTAATATTGGCCCAACCTAAGTAACGACTACTGGATTATTTAATATTGGGCCAACGACTGCCCGTATTTAATATTGGCTTAACGAGTGCCCACAAGATTATTAATATCATATTGGCAGGCCCAATCTAAGTAACGCTTTTATATTTTTCTTTTTCTGGGTCAGACACCGTTTCGATTAGACAAACAGCTCTCTCTTTATACGGGCACACGTAAGAAATGCAACACAGAAACCCTAAAAATATTGATTTAAGAAAAGCGGAGACGAGATATATGAATTTGAACGAAGCAACTCTAATTTACATAAAGGCAATTTCTAATAATCTGGAAAACTGAACAACCCTAATTTACGTACGCACATGTAAGAAACCCAAACAAGAACCCTAACAATTATGTTGTAAGAAAAGCAAGAAACGCATTCATGAATTTGATCGAACAATTCTAATTTACGTAAAGGCCTAAGAATCTGGATACTGAGAAACTCTAAATTACGTAAGAGACCCAAAGGAAAACCTAAAGGCAATTTCTACGAATCTTCGTGATCCTGAATCATCGACAATCTTAAGAGAATTCGAATATTGTAATCGCGTGAATACCTGTGGAGAGAAGAAATTGCCGCCTGCGTTTTTGTCACAGACGAACTACTCGATTCGCGAAAGCTCGGTGATGTCAATGGTTGATAATTTAGAAAAGAACAAAGTCGGTGATCGACTTTTTGTCGTTTTGCCTGCAAGTGCGATTTCGACTTTTAGAAATCCAGGTGGCATGTGCCTGCAAGTTCTCTACTTTATTACCGTTAAGCGTTCTTAGACACATATTTTCAAATTTTGAAACTAAATAGTCGGTTGTAGAGAGCTTTCGTAATTAAAATTGGATCCTTCGGGGTAAGTTTGCAATTTATATAATCTTATCCGGTCACTCGATTAATTCAATAGTATGGGGATTCCCGCTGTAGGCGGACTCTCCTGGGCCTTTTATTTCGTTTCAATACGGTTTCATTTTAATTAATAGAATCGTTCTGTTCTAGACTGGATCACAAAAGGCGAGGCCCATTTCGTGTAGGAGTTGGAACTTTTCGAGGAAAAGAGTTTATAAATATGGCCCATTTATCAAATCATTTGTACTGATCCAAGAAGGAGAAGAGGGTTGGGTCCGTTATCCAATCGCAATCGCTTCTCTTCCACCGGCTTCGTTCTCTGATTTCACTTTCATGAAGGTATTTATTCTTCAATTCCCAGTTTTTTTTTTTTTCTTTCAAATCACTGCACAGCCTCATCTTTTTATTGAGATTAGCCTGAAATGCTCTTTCAATACGAACTAGAACTTGATGCTTTCTTGAGTTTGATTCTCTGTTTACTTCTCTCATGAATATACGATACAGAGATGAACACGAGTAGCATAACAATTGGGGAAAGGTATTATTAATTACAGTTCACTACCCTCTTTTTACTTCTCTTCCTCCTCACTCATGTTCCGTGTCTTCTGTAGTTAGAACAAGACTTGAAGGCTCCGGCCTTACCGCTCGCTCCTCAAAAGATATGGTGCTGTCTTGGTGGTCAGTACCTCTTCTCCCTTTTGCAGTCATTTTCTGCTTTCCGTAGATGGGGTGATTCTGAGCAGTTGTGTTATTGGTACCCACCATCTATCTGATAGAGAGTCTGGTCACTCTTCCTTATCCGCAATCATGGTTGATTTATTTCTTCTCCTTCTCGTAGAGACACATTGGCTCAGCGACTTTGGACCCTCATACAACCAATCGAAGGCATCTACAAAGCTGCTTCTTTTGTTATTTCTTTATACGGGAAGGTAAGGCTTCGTACAGACATGGACTTGTTCATCTTGTCTGATAAATCATACAGTCATACCAGTAAAGTGATATGACCATTAAACTCTCAAGCAATGCTTCTAAGATTAAGCTAATGTTTACTATTTGCTAAGACCTTTACAGTGCATATAGCTTTTGAGTTCACAATGTAGTTGTGAAACGAGAACCCATGTTGGCCTCAGTTGATGAAGCTGTATAGTGGCTTGTTAGGAATGCACGTGATGATCTTTGAGTTATGATTGTCTACAGGAGCCCCCGTATAAACCGATCTTTCAGCTTTGAGTACATGAATAGCCAACTTTTCTGGATGAATTTTCAGTACGTCTTTTCTTCTGTGTTGCTTACATATGCCATAATCAATTTGAAAGTTTGGCAACCTATCACTTCTGACCATCATCCTTGCCTAATGATTGAATCTCACTGGTCTTTAACCTTTTTTGACTAATTGTATCTGTCAGCTTAGTTTAATACTGTGTCGTTGGACGAAACACTATTCCTGCACTAGCTTTAGCTGTTAGCTGAAAAGGAATTGTGTTAATATCTGGAATCTGAACTAGGTATAGCCTGTGACTCAACAGTTACATGGTATATGTGTCTCTGGTCCTTTTGCTAGTCAAAATATTCCTTTCAGAGTTATTTGGCTCAATTGATGAGAATTTTTCTAGTTTGATGTCATAAATGTTATGGTGGATCTGATTTTCCTGGTTCTCTTTGGCATTCAGCTTCAGATTTGTTTGGTGATAGTCAGGGAAGGCTCTTGTTGCTTCTTCCGCTGCTCAATTCTTTAAGCTGTTAAGAATATACTTAGTCCATTTGCCAAGGACAAGTCTTCAAGCAACAAAAGAGGATACAGTGACTTGCCCCATTTGCCAAGTGGATCCTGCAATGCCGTTTTGTTGCTCTGCCTTGCCAACACAGGTATGGTATTTATCTATGTACCTCTGCAAATTTCTTGGATCAGGATAGGGTGGTTACCTGTCTTCCTCATATTTGTAGTGTAAATAACTGCATGTGATTGCATATTTAAGAAATCATTGGGGTACCATGTATATGAATTTATACAAGACAGAAGTGATGGTATTGGCGATGAGTGTGAAGAAGAATTCAGAGTGGTGTTGTATAGTTTTTACTTACAGTTGGAAGAGTGACTTGTGCCAGGTACTGTTACTACTGCATAAGGACCCGCTGCGAGTCAGCAGCATCGTTCTGGTGTCTTACATGTAACGAGCATGTGGTTGCCATACAATGGTAAGATGTTTCAAGTGCCAAATGAATGGAGGTGGGTAAATGAGGGAGAGCACCCGTTGAGTCTTGAAGAATAAAGCAGATACAAAAGTTTCGTTAGTTACTGAAGAAACAAAGTGTAACGAGCTAAGGCAAACAGTTGAAACCAGATTGGTTTGGTTGTTGCTATACCGTAAACAAACATCGGGTGATGGAAAAAGGCTGCAAGAAACAAGTTTAGACATAGGTGTATAGGTTCAGAGAAGCTTACCATAAGAAAAAATAGTTGTAAACCTTTCGATATTCTCTTTATTAGAAAATCAAACTGAAATGTCGGCTATATTTGAATAATAATCAATAATAATATCCATTTCCTTACATGTGGTGCCTACTTACTACTCGCTACTACTTCTATATTACTAGTACACGGTGTAGCGTATTCCGTTGGCTAGAGAGCATACCTAGTTTAACTGTTATTGAAAGCAAATATGAAGACCCTTGTCCACTATTTGTCTTTTCAGACGACACTACTGCAAGTGTTTACATTTCTAATGGTGAAAACCATTCTTCCACTGATCACGCCTCTATTTCAATGAAACAAGGTGAGGCTACTAGTAACTCATGGCCTCTCTTTTTTCCCCGTAAAAATCTGGCAGCTGTTTTTTTGCATCCCAAGACTTGAGGTTCTGAAGTGACGGTAGTAGGAAATTATCATTCGGTCACGTATGAGAGAAGCATCAAAGAGAGTGTCGCAAGTGGAACTGGAGGAGGATTCTAGCGTTCAAACGAAGAAGAATATGTTGATACTTTACTTCAAGTTTTGGATTGAGAATATGTTTAACCTCTATGGCCTTGAGATAAACACGATCTCGCTGCTTCTTGCAAGTTTTGCTTTACTGAAGACACTCCTTCGTATACATTTGCACTGATTGCTGCATGTGTGCTCTTCTTTTCTTTTTTTTTTTTGAAAATCATATCTCATTCATTAATCATCAGAAAGTTGGTTGACAGTAGTTATGATCCTAGTAAATTGGTTAGCAGATGCATGTGTGCTCTTCCTTTCTGTTATTTTTCTGTTTGCTTTCATTCTTGAAATTGAGTACATTGTTTGGAATTACTTATTTCCTAAGATCAGGCTCCAAGTGAAACCAGTGTGCATTGCCACGACTCCTGGAGTAGGCTTGCGGGTTGGGTTAATTTTTCGGTTTAAATTGATTAATTAAAAAATCGGTTAGTTCAATTATTTCGGTTCAGATTTTGGTTACTTCAGTTCGGAATTTCGTTTAAGATTGGTACTGTTTGGCCAAAAAAAAAGAAAATTGAAAGCCAAACTAACTGATTGTTGAACCAAACCGAAAACCAAAATGTTTTTTTAGTTGTCGAACTTAACCGAACCTTCAAACCGAATTTAACCGAACACCAAACCTTTTGGCTCTGGTTCGGGTAATTACCGCAGGCCTATGCTGGAGTATTGCAGTTCTCCACTTTAGATTTTGCCGTAAGAATCCTCAAACTTTATGCAGCATTAGATGTTCTATATGCATTAATTATTTAGTCTACATATCCAAGAAAAAGGTTTTATATTGACATTCATTTTCTATTCGTGTTTGCAGGAGTTGACGATCACCAGACCTTTATTAGCTATTTCCTGGTGTTCATGCTTTTACATGTTTCAAATTTCGGGCTGATCATGTATCCAGTTTCTCTAAGTCATCGACACATCTTAAGTCCCTAATAAAGAACTCATTTGTCATGAGACTATGAGAGATCTCTCCTTCGAAACAAAGAGGATGTGGACCGTGCTTGATTATCTGACACATTATTGTTACGTTCATCTACTAGATGTCGTACTTATTCTGATTCTAATCACAGGAACTCTCGAGTATGACATTCTACTGTTATATAATCGCATGTTACAATCATCAAATGTCAATACAGATATGTTAAAATTTACTACCACAAAAGGAAAACAAAAAAATAGTGAATTTTATTTTTTTGATCAAGTGAATAAGTGTGCATATTATTTGCTTAATTAGTCTACTAAAGACTCAAGTCACCTATATATATATAATAAATGTTTTCAAGGAAATTGAAACCCACCTCCTCCAACACCTTCGGCAGCCGCAACAGGTCCAGAATTAGGATTAATAGCCGTCCATAGTAAAGATATGGTGATGGCAATTAGACCTGCCCACACGAAAACTATTGTTGGAGTCTTGCCTCTTCGTCCCATTAGTCCTTTTGCAAATGGATACAAATGGGCCAACACCCAGAAACTAAAAAATGCTCCTCCAATTAACTTGCTCCATTGAGGCACTGCCTGGTATATCGTCCTAACGAAAGCCACCACGATTGCTATTATGTTCACCATTGCTATCACAATGGGCGGTATCATCAACGACGACCATTTTACTATGTATAAATCTGCGTATATGTCATCGTTGTCATCACCTCCCGATTTGGATGTTAAGGTAAAGGAAATCTCGATCCCTGCAATGACTTTGAGAATTCCTTGGACCACAGCATAAAGGTGAGAGCTTGTTCCTGAGATAAGCCACCACTGTTCATTTCTCCACCATTCCTCCAGTCCAATGCCTGACCACTTAACCTCCAAAACCGCCAAGCCAATCAAACAAATGGTGATTATAAGGAGGTAAACTAAGAAAGAGATACTGAGCGTCCGCACGATAAACTGTCCAGAGAAAAGAGAGAAGGCCGGAAGAAAACAGTAGAGGATTAGAAACAATGAGGTGAAAGGATATATTCCAACATTAAGGTATGCGAGACGTTGGAGGAACTTGAGACGTTTTGAGGCGAGAATGGCGTTGTTTCTAGAGAAGAAGATCTCAACAGAGCCGGTTGCCCACCGTAACACCTGGTGAAGACGATCAGTGAGATTAATGGGTGCAGAGCCTCGAAAAGAATCTCTTTTGGTGATGCAGTAAACAGAGCGCCACCCACGATTATGCATGCGATACCCTGTGACCACGTCCTCTGTTACTGATCCATAAATCCATCCGACTCTATCTCCCCATTCCGTTTTATCCTCATACCAACAAGAGATTACAGAAACAGATTCTGCGACAGTGGTGGCATCAAGTGGGTCACGAGGGACTCTAAGGGCTCCAGGAGGACGACCATACTTGACAGCAGGGTGGTCTGCCAATGGACGGCCTTGGAACTCTGCAATAGGAATTGACTCTGCTAGGAGTGTAGAGTTGCCAAAGCGCTTGGGGAGTTGTGTGACATCAAGGTCAGGATCAAAGTCACTGGTCGTTAGTGCCTCTGTTTCTGAATCTTTCTTCTCAAGAAGTTTATCGGGATTGGGTGGATCAAAACCGTATAAAGCAAATCGCCTAAACATGGTACCTGTTCCAACATAAACTGGTCCCTACCAAAGAAAGATATTCAAATTAATATCCCTTTATAAATCAACAAAATATAAACATCTGGTTTGGTTTTAATAATTATATATATATATGTACCTGAACACCGTCGAGGGCACGCATATTACCGTCAAAGAATACAGTGTTATTATTAGCATATCTATCTGAGGGATCAATGCCTTCAAATCTTTGTGGAAATTGAATGTAGCAAATGTCTTCCCCACCTCTGTCCATCATAAAACACATCCCTTCCCGGATGGCTTTACAATTATAAATGTAATGATCACAATCAAGATTAAGGATGAAAGGTCCATTTGAGAGAATAGCGGAGGCACGGACAAGTGCATTCATAGCTCCAGCTTTCTTGTTGTGATCATATCCAGGTCGCTTCTCACGTGACACATACACAAACATTGGTAATCGAGTATCTGTATCTGAAAAATCAATGATCTTGTCATCGCTACTGCCGATTAAAGGATCGCTGCTGGGTGGTTTCAACATCACTTGTAAAATTCCAGCATGATCACCTTTGGCATGCTCTCGAGTAGCGGTTGCCCAAGTTCCTGGCCAGTGGGTTCCATCGGCCATCCATGTGGCTTTGAGGACCTTCACAGGTTCCAATGGATCACCTCCGCTTTCCCTCATCTGTTTTAGAGCCTTCATCTCCTCTCTTGCATTAAACGCATCTGATCTCCTTCTTATTGAGTCAGGGAGTCCGTTGATGCGAACCTTGAACTCATCATACTCTCTCTTAATTTTTCTCCTATCTTTTACAAAATCAATCCTACTCTTATTCTTTGTTGGATCTATCTTCAAACTAAAATATGTATCTGGATTTCGGGGTTCGATATTATGTTTGCGACAAAAAGGTACCCACAAGTCTGCGAAGCTGGCAGCTTCTGCCATAGCTTCAAATGATAGAAGGGCTCCTCCATCATCGGAAAGGTAACATGACACCTTTTCCACAGGATAATCAACAGCCAAGATGGAAAGAATAGTGTTGGCAGTGACAAGAGGTGGCTCTTTCTCAGGATCCGCTGTGGACACAAAAAGGTCGATACCTGGGAGATCAGACCTCCCTGTGGGGTTTGAAGGAGAAGGCATGTCAAATTTGTCACGAAGAACTTCTAGGTCTGTAGAGCGGTTTATGGGACACAACTTAGGGATTTGGTCTAGAATCCATGAAAATCCAAACCAAAGCTCACATATTATTGACATCAGCCATAACCATATTGCATCTTCATTTGGGTTTCGAATCCTCCAAGTTAGGAAAAAGCATAGCACGACAAAACGAACAACTATAAGTAGTCTATACGGGCTTATGATGGCAGCTGGAATTGGGATCCGCCTGCTCAACGGCCTCCATGGCTTGTCAGCTGTTTCCACCATGCCACCTCTCATTTCTTCATCCATATCATCGCCATACATTTCATCTTGAGGCCAATACGCATTACCGTAACCATATGTGCCTTGTGTTTCAAATAACCACCGGTTGTGATCAAACTCACCATTTTGATTTCTTTTCATCATAGA
The DNA here is from genome assembly GCA_018703725.1 of Brassica juncea. Lineage (NCBI taxonomy): Eukaryota > Viridiplantae > Streptophyta > Magnoliopsida > Brassicales > Brassicaceae > Brassica > Brassica juncea. The sequence goes on along the minus strand of CM031936.1, from coordinate 75,986,772 downwards.
CATGTTATTGTTGCCGCGTTGACCTTTTCCTGGAGCTGGTAAAGGGAGTGCACCACTCGAAAAATCAGGTGTATCATCGTCTAGATCTCCGATTTTATATTGTTCTTTACATCCTGGACATAAACCTGTTTCTTTCTGAGCATCCATGAAACAATCTCTGCAGATCTTGAACCTAAGCAACCAATTAAATGGTCAGAAACCTCATTGTCTTGCGAAACAAGTATACTAAAATGTTAATTAATTTATACCGGCATTCACATGGCATTACATCCTTTCCTCTCTCGTCTTTCATGACATTTCCATCGCAAGCAGGCATGGCACACGAAGAACCTTTAGCGCCAGCCATCTGAGGATGTGTCACATCTGAATCGATGACTTTGTCCATAAGATGCGCACGCGTGACACTGTTAAAACCACCAGTAAATAGGGAATTTGAAACATACTGCTCTTCGGCTTTGGTGGCCATGGGCTGGTTGTCAGGCGTTGGAGGTATGTGCACTGTATAGTTAGAATAGTCTCCAGAGAGCTCACCTGATAATTCAATATTATCTCGGGACAAACTCACGTAACGTCCACTAGATGTTCGCCTTGCAAACTTAACGGTCTGGCCGCTACCAGAATTGTTACGAACCTTCTTAGAAGTTTGAGGAGGAGTGGATGCCATTGTGAAGCCAAACAAAGAAGCTTGGTTTCGAAGTGAATCAATGTGATCATGCAGAACAAAGATAATACATGAGTTTTTACGTTCTTGATGGTTTGGGGAACATAAAGAGAAAGATAAGGAGGAGAGGATTATCAGGACATAAAAACAGTTTATGACATGGATCTCTATTTTCGGCTTCTCGTCAACCTATTTTTATAAGGTTTAATTGTCTTCTGCTATTTTGGGATTTTCATGTTTTTAATTCTTTTTAATGAGGGGACCAATTCTTCACAATTTGAAGACGACATGAAAATTCGCAATCTTTTACTTACATATGGACAATAAAAGTATTTTTTATTTACAATATATAATAGAACGCAAATTTTGAAAATTAGTTAAACGCAATAGTTTATTTTTATTTACAATATATAATAGAACGCAAATTTTGAAAATTAGTTCAACGCAATAGTTTATTTTTATTTACAATATATAATAGAACGCAAATTTTGAAAATTAGTTCAACGCAATAGTTTTCAATCAATTTTTGATCCGTATACTAATTTTCACTTAGATAATGACAATGGATATGTTGAATCTTTTTTCTTAAATAACAAAAAGATAAAACGGAATTGTAGAGACAAAATGTTGAAACTTTCTTACAAATATTTATATGTATTGTAGCATAATGGTTTCATAGTGGTAAAGTTCTCATAATACTATTGTGGTGTTATATTGTTGGACATGTCTTTCTCTAGACCTTGATTAAATCACCATTCCGTAGAGCCTTCCATAGGTGGTTTAGTAGGTATTCCCTTCACAGGAGATCATTTTCCACCTCCTCCTTAAAAGGAGAGAATTTATCCACCAATTTCCCTCTTTGTTAGAGGTGACTTTCTTCCGGTTTTCAAAACCGGGAAAAATTATCAATTTCCTAACCAGTGACTATCTTATGTGATGGTCCGTTTGGAGCCGGTAGATGCAACAATTCTCAGTCAAATAAGAGTATAGGTTTTGGATGATGTTGCGACGTCACATTGTTTTGTGACTAATCGTTCGTTTGAAGATTTTGAAATGTGATTTCGCTCTTTCTTAGATTAGATCGTATGTAGCGATAAACTTTTTCAAGTTCTTTTTCAAGTTTGTGTCTCTATCCTGGTATCTCCTTGGACTTTATGTTAGGGCCTTAGTTTGGTTTGCACATTGTGGTCTGTACAATATGTTGCTTCTTATATTGTAATCGTGTAGATTTATTAATGAAAACATTGGTGCACAAAAAAAAAGAGTACACTTTTTCCATCCGTATGATAACTTAAAATGATGAAATCATAACGAAGAATTTACTATGGCTATATTTACCTACTAGAATGCGAGAAAGTAATCAGTAAGGTTTAGTGAGTATTGTCCAAGCAGTTTTTCTAAGAAGTGCTTGATTGAAGATTTGCACATCTCTGAAACCGAGACCTCTCATCTCTCTAAGCTTAGTGAGCTTATCTCAACATAACCAGCAAAAAAAATTTCATCATTGTTATCCTACCAACTTTTGTAAGGATTATTTGTATTCTTTTACTTGAAAACAAGACATGGCAAACATATTGAGTATTGTCATCTTACCAATTACCAACAGCGGATAGAATTTAGCCATGTTCTTTACAACGACGCTGCGTCCGCGTTTAGCGATCAAAAATATCACTGTCTTCTTGTCCAAGTATGTGGAAACTACCACCGGCAGCCGTACTTTGGACGCTCAAAAACAGCCGCAGCATCGTTTTAACTGACGCTATTTTAAACAGCGAACAGAGACATCAGTGCTGTTCTTTTTGAAGACGCCGCGGCAGCTTCGGCGTTTATAGAATTGCAAAGAAAAGGACAAATTTTCACGGCATCCTCAATTAATAATAGTCGCAACCAACTGACGCCATTGCTCTTTCTTCCATTTTAATGGCCGCAGTAAAAAACAGCGTCTTCGTTACTGTCGCCGGCGGCAATTGTTCTGCGTATAAGTTGAGTCGCGACGTCTTCAAACGAGCTGTTTTTAATGAGCTGCTGACGTGGCCTTTGATATTTTTTGATCGCACATGATTGACGCCGCGACTATGAAACGAACACGGCTATCACCGAATTCCTTGTAAAAGTTGATCGCAGCGTCACACTATTTTTTCCCGACCATTGCCTTTGCCTAATCTAATGAATCGTTTTTGATCGCCGGATGTGATCGCAGCGTCAACGTAACGAACATGGCTAAAATGGAAAGTCCAACTTACAGCTTTTTGCTCCGTATGATCCACAATGGACCTCGAGAAGAGATTTTTCTTCTTCGTGCCAAAATATTCAGATAACTCCAAACACTTTTTACACTCCTTTTTTTTTTCAATGTCTTAACTGTTATTTTTACTTTGTCATATATATCATGAAGTATCTTTGTAGGGAAAGAAATTGAAGATTTAGCAAATATTTATCTTTTATCCGGAGGCTAAATCATAATCTTGAAGTATCTTGAGTAGGGCATAACAGTATTGGAGGTTTCTGATTTTGTGAAAAACTTGGTGTCATCGGGGAGAGGGTTAACTTTACAAATACATCTTAGTTAAGGGGTTATTTAATTAAAAAATAAATAGATGCGGGTTTAAAGATAGATGGGGCAATAGTTGAAGGTTTAGTTCATCAAATTCCGAAATAGAAAATGGCATAATAATTCATTTCATTCGCCGTATTGAATTGGAATGTGTAGTTAGATCCGTCGTCGTCCCATGTCGTCGTCGCAGAACCTTGGTGGCGCCACGAGATGCGGCCGGGTGGTTGGGCCATCACTGGATAAGATCATAAAAAATGCGGCGTGGCGGAAGCATACATTCCTGGTTTCCGCCTGTAAATCGGTCCTGGACAAGTTGGAATCACTCTCGGATGATTCTCCAGATCCTTCATCACCTCTCTTTGGTCTCTCCAGCACCGATTCGGATGCCGTCCTTGAGCCTCTCCTTCTCTCCCTTGATACCGCCTACGCCAAGGTTGTTGAGCCTGCTCTTGATTGCTCTTTCAAGCTCTTCTCTCTCTCCCTCCTCCAAGGCGAGGTATGCTCCTCGTCTCCGGATTCTCTTCTCTACAAGCTCATCCACGCGATCTGCAAGGTTTGCGGCCTGGGCGAGGAGTCAATTGAGCTAGCGGTCCTCCGCGTCCTCCTCGCTGCCGTCAGATCTCCTCGCATCATGATTCGAGGCGATTGTTTGCTGCATCTTGTGAGGACTTGCTACAACGTGTATCTCGGCGGATTTAATGGGACCAACCAGATCTGCGCTAAATCTGTACTAGCACAGATTATGATCATCGTCTTCACCAGATCTGAGGCGAATTCTATGGATGTATCTTCATTCAAAACGGTTAACGTCAACGACTTGCTTGCCATCACAGATAAAAATGTCAACGAAGGGAACTCTGTTCATATTTGTCAGGGATTCATTAACGACGTAATTACGGCCGGAGAGGCAGCTCCTCCCGATTTCAGGTTAGTTATTGAACCACCGCCACCAGAGGAAGAGGAAGGTGGGGTGAATCCTGAGGATGGGGGCACAAGCAAGATCAGGGAAGATGGATTCCTTCTGTTCAAAAATTTATCTAAGTTGTCTATGAAGTTCTCCTCACAAGAGAACACCGACGATCAGATTCTTGTGAGAGGCAAGACTTTGTCTCTGGAGTTGCTCAAAGTTATTGTCGATAACGGTGGCCCAATTTGGCGCTCTGACGAAAGGCAAGTTTTATCTTTGATTCCACACGTTACATTTCCTATAAGTCTGTGTTATATTATGTAACCCCAAACTATAATATGCAGGTTTCTAAATTCCATTAAGCAGTATCTTTGCTTGTCGCTGTTAAAGAATAGCGCACTCTCCGTAATGTCTATTTTTCAACTTCAATGTGCTATCTTCACCACCTTACTACGGAAATATAGATCCGGCATGAAATCAGAAGTAGGCATATTCTTCCCCATGCTTGTCCTCCGAGTCCTTGAAAATGTTCTTCAGCCAAGTTTCTTGCAAAAAATGACTGTGCTCAGCCTACTTGACAACATTTGCCAGGACCCGTACCTAATCATTGACATATTTGTTAACTTTGACTGTGATGTGGAGTCACCAAACATCTTCGAAAGGTATTCGCAATTTTTTTTTTTTTTTTTTTAATTTGTATATCTCTCCACATAGTTTTTCTGTTATCTGTTTCCGAAATGGCATTCCAGATGTTGTCAGATTACAATTCTTTGCTGAAAACTTTAGATATCGATCAGGCACCAGCGTAGCCTTCGGTTGATATTTATAATTCTATCAGATGTTTTCAGGATTGTCAACGGTCTTCTAAAAACTGCTCTTGGGCCTCCTCCTGGTTCGTCAACCACTTTGACCGCAGTCCAGGACATTACGTTTAGGCACGAATCAGTGAAGTGCTTGGTTAGCATTATTAAGGCCATGGGAACATGGATGGACCAACAATTTAGCGTGGGAGAATCACTTTTGCCCAAGAGCGTAGAAAATGAAGCACCTGCAGACAATTATTCTAACCCAAATGAAGAAGAAGGGATAACTACAGATCATGACTTTCACCCAGATTTGAGTTCAGAGTCATCAGAGGCTGCAACTCTTGAACAGAGGAGGGCGTACAAAATTGAACTCCAGGTCTTATTTTGCATCATAAAATAACCAAAATGTTTCTTAATCCTGTTAGGCGATGTTAGTTTCCTTTTATCATCTTTCATGGTTTATGTGCAGAAAGGCGTCGCTCTATTCAATAGAAAGCCTTCAAAGGGCATTGAGTTTCTTATAAGCTCTAAAAAGGTTGGAAGCTCCCCAGATGAGGTGGTGTCGTTCCTGAGGGATACCACAGGCTTGAATGCAACCATGATTGGAGATTATTTAGGTGAAAGAGAGGAGTTTCCAATGAAAGTTATGCATGCCTATGTGGACTCGTTTGATTTCAAGGAGATGAATTTTGGTGAGGCGATTAGGTTTTTCTTAAGGGGGTTCAGGCTTCCTGGAGAAGCACAGAAAATTGACCGCATAATGGAAAAGTTTGCTGAACGCTTTTGCAAATGCAATCCAAATTCATTCAGCAGTGCGGACACAGCATATGTTCTTGCATACTCTGTGATAATGCTTAACACTGATGCCCATAATATTATGGTTAAAGAAAAGGTTTGTTTTATTGGCTGTCACAGTTCGTTCAATCCATGATAGGTTAGCTTTTGGACTGCATTTAGCATTTTATGGTTATTTCCGTGCTCAGAAATTATTATTGAATATTGGAGACTGCTTTTATGGTAGAAGATTTAAAGTGTATAATTATACGTTTTACATCTGCTTTTCTTGTTTATAACCATCAGATGACCAAGGCTGATTTTATCAAAAATAACCGAGGCATTGATGATGGCAAAGATCTTCCAGAAGAGTACCTTGGTGCGCTTTATGACCAAGTTGTCAAAGATGAAATAAAGATGAGTTCTGATTCTTCTGCTCCAGAAAGCAGGCAGTCCAATGGCCTGAATAAACTACTGGGTCTAGACGGTATACTCAACCTGGTTTACTGGACACAAACCGAAGAGAAAGCGGTTGGGGCTAATGGTCTTCTTATAAAGCATATTCAAGAAAAGTTCAGGTCGAAGTCTGGAAAATCAGAGTAAGATCATTTACCTTTCACTTAGGTCTAGTGTTAAATGAAACAGGAGACGATACGACTAGATAAACCATATTCCTGTAACGTAAATAAACCATATTCACCCTTTAGTGTACCTTGTGTATTCCTGATAAATTCTCTTTTTGAGGATTAATGTTGACAAATACCGTGGAGGAATTTCTTTGGATCTGCAGTCAAATTATTGATCTCATGACTTGGATTTTTTTCCCCGGTCTTGTAGATCAGCTTACCATGTCGTCACAGATGTTGCAATATTGCGTTATATGGTTGAAGTTTCCTGGGGACCAATGCTTGCCGCGTTCAGTGTTACACTTGATCAGTATGATGACAGGCTTGCTGCAGTTGAATGCTTACGAGGCTTTCGGTATGCCGTTCATGTTACAGCAGTTATGGGTATGCAAACGCAAAGAGATGCATTTGTCACTTCCATGGCCAAGTTCACAAATCTCCACTGCGCAGGAGATATGAAGCAAAAGAATGTCGATGCTGTTAAAGTAAGTTTCTAATATGGAAATCGTTGTTCAGAATCAAAGCAGGTCTCATTTTCTGTTTTGCTTTCCTCACATCAAGGAGTAAACACAAAGAGAAGAAGTACTCCGAGGCATACTCACCTAATTACATCATGCTTTTTAATTTTCTGTTTTCAGGGTTTGTTGTTATTTGTTTCTTTAGTGTAAATCTTCTCCTCCTTTGATGAAGAGGAGCACGCTGACTCACCTCTTCATAACTTCATTATTATTTCTTATGCTATTCAGGCTATCATATCAATTGCCATTGAAGATGGTAACCACCTGCAAGATGCTTGGGAGCATATTTTGACTTGTCTTTCTAGAATTGAGCATTTGCAATTATTGGGTGAGGGAGCTCCAAGTGATGCATCTTATTTTGCTTCATCCGAGACGGAGGAGAAAAAAGCCTTGGGTTTTCCTAATTTGAAGAAAAAAGGAGCCCTCCAGAATCCCGTGATGATGGCTGTTGTTCGAGGGGGATCATACGACAGCAGTGCGACTGGACCAAATGTGTCGGCTCTTGTGGGGCAGGATCAAATAAATAACTTCATTGCAAACTTGAATTTGCTTGACCAGATCGGGAGTTTTCAGTTGAATAATGTGTATGCTCATAGCCAGCGGTTGAAGACTGAAGCCATAGTAGCATTTGTCAAAGCTCTTTGCAAAGTCTCTATGTCAGAACTACAGTCTCCTACAGATCCTCGAGTATTTAGCCTCACAAAATTAGTTGAGATCGCGTAAGATTTTCTTCGTTTGATACTCTCTCTATAGAGCACGTTGAATGAGAAATGGACATATTGAATACATCTGTCTTGGCTACGGAATTAGTATCTAGTTAGCACCTTGATTTACTAATAAGATTTCAACTTGCGTATTTACATCTTTCTTTTCTTGCTGTTCAGCCACTACAACATGAACCGCATCAGGCTAGTCTGGTCACGCATTTGGAGCATCCTGTCAGATTTTTTTGTATCTGTAGGCTTATCAGAGAATCTTTCTGTTGCAATATTCGTTATGGACTCACTACGACAGCTTTCTATGAAGTTCTTGGAACGCGAGGAGCTTGCTAATTACAACTTCCAGAATGAATTTCTTCGACCGTTTGTCATTGTTATGCAGAAAAGCAGTTCTGCTGAAATTAGAGAACTAATAGTTCGGTGCATTTCTCAAATGGTGCTCAGCCGTGTCAGTAATGTGAAATCAGGGTGGAAAAGTGTTTTCAAGGTATATTCTATTATCCTAGCAGCCACGTATATGACTGAGCTCATGTTAAGAGGAAAAACGCTGGAACCAAAATGTTATGCGAAGTAGTTTATCTGTTTGTGTATTTTTCTTTAAGGCATGCTCTGGTGGTCGACATGTTTTACTAAGTAGCCAATCTCCTTTCAGGTTTTCACAACTGCAGCAGCTGATGAAAGAAAAAACATTGTGGTGTTGGCCTTCGAGACAATGGAAAAAGTTGTCCGAGAGTATTTTTCATATATCACAGAGACGGAGGCAACAACATTTACTGATTGTGTTAGATGTCTTATAACTTTCACTAACAGCAAGTTTACCAACGATGTTAGCCTGAATGCTATTGCGTTTCTACGGTTTTGTGCACTAAAACTTGCAGACGGAGGCCTTGTGTGGAATGACAAGGGTAGGTGTAGCAGTCCCAGTACTCCAGTAACAGATGACTATGCACCAAATACCCAAAGTTTTATGGACGTAGATGAGAACATATCATATTGGGTTCCTTTGCTCACAGGTAATCTGTGAATATTACCTCGATTTAAACGCATCACAGATATTCTGGGAACCTTAAAGTTTTCGAATTGCTACTATAAGATACTTATTCAGTTGATGTCTCGTCCAACTTAGTTGATATTTGATTTACTGGGAAGTTAGGAAAGGACATGTCCCTGCATACTAATCTAATTTCTTTGATTTTATTACAGGATTGTCTAAACTAACTTCTGATTCCAGATTAGCAATTCGTAAAAGTTCCTTGGAAGTGCTCTTTAATATTTTAAAGGATCATGGCCATCTCTTTTCACAAACGTTCTGGATCGGCGTTTTCAGTTCTGTTATTTATCCTATATTTGACAGTGTGTGGGGAGGGAAAGATCTACTTTCTAAAGATGAACACAGTTCATCGCCATCCAGATATTTTCCACATTCTAATGGGGTTTCTTGGGATTCTGAGACTTCAGCTATGGCGGCACAGTCTCTGGTGGACCTATTTGTCAGTTTTTTAACTGTGATTAGGTCTCAACTTTCTAGTGTGGTATCATTACTTACTGGTCTCATAAGAAGTCCAGCTCAGGGTCCTACAGTAGCTGGAATCGGGGCGTTGCTGCGGTTGGCAGACGAATTGGGTGAAAGGTTCTCAGAAGACGAGTGGAAGGAGATATTTTTGGCTGTGAAAGAAGCTGCTTCATTGACATTGTCTAGTTTCACGAAGGTACTGAGAACCATAGATGACGTTCAAGATGAGGAAACGTTGTCTGATCAGGACTTAAGTAATGAAGATAATGTGGACGAGGATAGCCTGCAAACTATGTCGTATGTTGTTTCAAGAACAAAGAGTCACATAACCGTCCAGTTACAAGTTATTCAGGTAATGTACAAAAATGTCTTTACTGTTGCAATGAGTTGCCAAGCTTTGGCTCCGTACGAAAATGAATCTAGACACGTTGTGTATGCTCTACTTTATCCTGCTACAGAATTAAAGATCTGATGCCCCTATCACACTACTCTATTTTATGCTGCTTTCAGGTAGTGACCGATCTTTACCGAGCCCATCAGCAGTCACTGTTGGCATCTCATGTCACAGTTATACTGGAGATACTCTCATCAATCACTTCACACGCCCACCAGCTAAATTCTGATTTGATACTGCAGAAGAAAGTAAGGAGGGCATGCTCTATCCTGGAGCTCTCTGAACCTCCCATGCTTCATTTCGAAAACGACACTCACCAGAACTACCTGGACGTTCTTCAAGACCTTCTAACATACAATCCAGGAGTGTCGGTGGAGCTAAGTATAGAGTCTCAACTGATTACAGTGTGTGTAAAAATTCTGAAGATGTACCTGAAATGCACACTGTTTGAGGGTGCAGAGTTGGAAGAAACCAGGCAGCCCAAAAACTGGATTCTTCCCATGGGAGGGGCAGCGAAGGAAGAAGCAGCAGCGAGGTCTCCGCTAGTGGTTGCGGTGCTGAAGGCACTTAGGAGTCTGAAAAGAGATTCATTCAAGAGGAATGCACCAACTTTTTTCCAGTTGTTGGTGGAGCTTGTGCGGAGTGAGCACAGCTCCTCGCAAGTCCCACAAGTCTTAAGCACCGTGTTCCATACGTGTATGGGTCCAATGATGGGTGAATAGAATAAGAGGGTTATACGTGGCGTTGAATTTTGACACTGGAGCACCTGAGGAAAGCAGGACACAAATCTGCCATTTCTTTTGTTTTTGTTTTTCTTGTTTTTGTATTGGCAGAAGATCCGAGCATTATAGGTTTCGAGTGGTAATTGATTGTTGTTATAGAAGCTAAGAATAGTACGATGAGATTCTGGAATCATTGCGTTTACTCTCCACTGCCTATATTCTCTCTTCCAGTCGTGATTGTAAATGCAGAACTCCATAAGCATTACCAGGCAAAGATAGGGTGGAAGAAATTCAGAAAGATTGTATTCTTTGTTGGACATGGTTTTGCCATCGACTAATTAATAACCGAAAAAAAAAGAGAATCTTTGATTAATAGTCATCAACAGATCTATCTATAGTCTCTGTTATTAGAAAATTCTAAAAATGCAGGGGACTCTGCTTACTCCACAGGTCTCTTTTTCTAGGCCTGCTTTTATACTATCTAAATCCAGAGTCCAGATCTGTTGGCCATTTAGTGCACATGAAGATCCTATCACCCTCTTCACCTCCAATGGGCCACAGCTACTGATCGGATTCTAGGCGACTGGGTAGGTATATATAACTATTCAGTGGATGCCCTCGTTGCTCCTCGCCAATGAATAGAAGAGTGAAAAGAAAAAAAAAAACTTCTTTGAAGCAAAAATGCATTAGTTTGGTCGGAAATTCCTATATGTCGGTAACATGGATCATTTAGTAGTTGAAGATATATATACACACTAGCAATTTCGAACCCAAGAGAAGTGGGAAGAAGAAAGAGTGCATAGAACGATTTTGCGTTAGTGTAAGACAACGCACAAAACAATCAGTTATAAAGCGACTGAAAAGTGTTTCAAGTCTGCTCCCTTAAAGGGGTTCCCTTAACTTTGAAACCTACTAAAACACAGGTCACCAGAGCTTTCTAGCTGTTAAATTTAACCCCCTGTCTACAGACTCATCCTTGAATTATACAGCTAAAAGTGCAAATAGCGGCTGAAATGATCTTCCTTTGCTTTCATCTGCGTGTCAATCTGTCAGCATACAACTATTACAAATGGATAGGGATCTAGAAGATGCTTAGGTTGGAGAAGTACATGTTTTGGATCAGGATTTTCGAATTCCAAGCTGCATCACAGAATCTGGGCCTACCAGGAATACACGTCTAGTAGTCTGGATACGGAACACCACTATTCCTTTATATGCTGTTCGGGGCACACCATCCTATACAATGGATGGGTACACAAAAGTGACTCTAGACCAATTCTTCAGAGATTATACTGATTGGTCTAAGAAGATCAATTTACCTTCCATTCTTCAAATATGCCAAACTCCCCTGCTATGAGTTCAAACTCTGCTTGGTCTTTATACCGGATACGAACATCACCCTTTATATTTTGAGCCTTTAAGACAAGGTCAGAACCTTGAATTGGTCGTGCTTGTCTCACTAGGCCAGAAAAGTACTTGGTATAGTTTCCCTTTGTAGACATGAGAGAGAACCAAGTTAAAAAACAAGATTTGTCCATAAAAAAAAATATATATATATATATACAAGATATGGTTCTACCTCTGTCAAGTATCCCAGGTCCATCGCGTTCCAGTCAACCTTTAAAATTGAAATAGAAAACATGTGATAAAGTAGTCATGCAACAAAAAGGAGTAAAGAACACACTTACCTTCACATCATTTAGCTTTATGGGTTCCAGATACTGACTGAAAAATTGTCCCAAACTAGACCCCTGCAACATGAAAATGACAAGGTTATATGGATAAGGGGGAAACGCAGTCCTGACTGCCTACGTCTATGTCTCAAGAAATTATAGGACAAAGCTGATATAATACATTTTTCACACAGAAGACAAAATTCATATGTGGTGAGACCAGGCTGGTTCAACAGAAATCAAAATAATAAGACAAGTGCAACTATAACAATGGAAACTCATAAGTCTCAGGTACCAACATGTTCACCAAAATTGTACGTTCGGCAGACTTCTGGTCGAACAAATTGGCGGCCTTTATGGTTTTCCTTCAATCTCAGCCAATCATCCCAGTAAGTGTATATTTTGTTAAGGAAAGTCTTAGATGCGTCAAACTATAGCCATTGAAATTGATAAACGGATATAAGGATATGCCTTTGGCCACTTTGGTGATAGTTCATCCCAAGTGGATCTCTTCAGCATCCACCCCAGGCCGGGAAAAAAATCTGATCGGTAAAGCGCATCTGCAGATTATTTTAGCTTTAGCATGAGCAGGACATAATGAGATATTGGAAGAAAGAAAAAATAGAGAATGCGGGGTAAGCAAAAAGAAGAAGAATCATACAGGGATCATGCACAAACTGCTTCTGCCCATTATCATTCCATGATGAAGCAGCCATAATGGTTCTAATACATGTTTGCACCCAGATAAGAATGATAAATAGTAAAAAATAAATAAAATTTACTTGTATACTCTGCCGGAACTAAAATGCCATAAGAGCCTAGCTTCAGTAGGTAACATACTTATCCCTATCCATGAGACTAGCTGCAGCCTCAAAGTAGTCAAAGAAGTCTGGAGCAATTTCCATATCATCTGTTAAAGAGACAGAAAACCCCTTAGGCATACTGGACACACGCACAACAGGAAGTTACAGTAAGGGTGATAAAGCCTCACCTTCTAGTATAATCACTCGGCTAAATTTATGTTTGTAAAACAACTGGTCTAGTGCCCACTTGTAGTGACCTGGATTTAAAAAAAAAAAAAAAAAGGTATATCAGTCATGCAGCTGGAGGGACGCAGAGAAAGGAGAAACCAGTCCTTACGTGCAATTTTGTAGTAGGCAATCAGTTCGCCAGGCCTTTCGGTGATCACTGGTTCAAAATCTAAGTGCTAAAAAAGGGGGAAAGAGCCATCATCTCGCTTTATCTACATAAGGAGGAACATCACACACTAGATTCAGATTTACCTGCATATACGTTAGTTGAGTATAGCTCAAAGCCTTGCTCTTGACGGCTTGATTAGATCCATCCTGAGATATAAAGAGAGGATATTTCGAAGCAACGGGACTTTGATATCTGTAAAAAAAAAAAAGTAAGTAGACAGTTGGGGTAAGATAAGAATTAAAACAGTTTAGTAACCGACTTCAAAACAGATTTGACAGTCCGTTCAAGATAGTCAGCACGACTGCAGGCCATAATCACTACAGCTGCCAGAGGCACCTGCTAAATAGAATAAGAAGGAGGTTTTATAGCAAGTTACAGCAAGTGTCAAGTAAGAAGAAAAGGTATACAGACCTGTCCACCTTCAATGAGCTTTGCTATCCCTTTTGCTGAGAGAATCAAAATAAGGAGAATGACTAGAAAATTCATATAAAGAGAGAGAGAGAGAATTATAGGGTTGATAGTAGCGAACTTTCAAAGGTGTGGATAAGATCCTTAAGCTGCACGAGTTGTTGGTCCTGGCGGTTCTTCAAATCTACAAGATACCCAGAGAAAGGTGAAATACTCTTTGATTGACAAATGGCGGAGAGAAAGGAAGAATGGGATTGAGATTACCTTCGAGAGCGAGAATCCGAGACTGTTTAATGCTTACTTGATCAATAAGGGATCGCAATTGACTAGTACAATGGTTCTCTGACTCGAGCTGCAGTTACAGAAAAGAAAAGAAAAAAAAAAGTTCTCCATCAAAACTCAAATATATATTGGTCATGTTTCACAGCAAGGTAGAGACAGCCCCCAAGTAATAAGGATAGCATGGGTAGAGGTTAAGGAAAAAAAAAAAACAAATCAAACACATAAAAGGAGTCAGTGGTTTGGTTATATAAAACATACAGCGGAACCAAGGCGATCTGCATACTGTGATTGCGTCTGGAAAAGCCTCATCTAGTGAAAAGAAAAAGACACACACACACACACACTTTTTAAGTTAAGATCGCTTAGAATTACGACTAATCTCATGAGATCCATCCATTCAAATATATACGAGGGATTTAGATTTAAGATTCCGACCTGGATGTAGATGAACATGAAAGCTGCCGGTATAAGAAGAATTCTCAAGTCACAAGGAACCCTCGCCATTTCGAAGGTGAGGGAGCAATCAATCGATCACCAAGCGATGCGAGGAGGAGGAGGAGGAGGAGGTTGCCGCCGGGAGATCTCAGCTATCCTTCTACTTGTTTGCTTTTTGTTTCTCCGTTTGTTTGAAACGGTGTCGTTTCAGTTTGTTTGTTTGAAACGGTGTCGTTTCAGTTTGTCAAATTGAACGGTGTCGTTTCCTGTAATGATTGTTAAACGGACTCCAACTAAGTCTACACGCAATTCAATCCAGTTATCTTCTTCTTCTTCTTCTTCCCTTCTGTCGTCGTCCATCTCATCTTTGCTATCTCCTTTGATTGATTGATTGATTCAGAAGAAGGGCTTTCTGCTTCCTTGTCCATTGTTCCAATTTTATCAGATGGGGTTTGCCAAGGAAGCTTCTAGCTCCTCCTCCTCCTCCTCTTATTCCCTTAAAATGCCACCCGCTAGGGAGGACACGCCTCTTCTCGGCAAGGGGCCTCCTCTTTCTAGCCAGTTCAAGACCTTCGCCAACGTCTTCATTGCTGTCGTCGGCGCTGGTGTTCTTGGTCTTCCTTACGCCTTCAAGCGCACTGGATGGCTCATGGGCGTCCTCCTTCTCGTCTCCGTCTCTGTTTTGACCCATCACTGTATGATGCTTCTCGTTCATACCCGCCGCAAGCTCGATTCTTTCAACGGCGGTTTCTCCAAGATCGGCTCTTTTGGTGACCTTGGCTTTGCCGTCTGCGGCTCCCTCGGGAGACTCGTCGTTGACCTTTTTATTATCTTGTCTCAAGCTGGCTTTTGTGTCGGATATCTTATCTTCATCGGCACTACTCTAGCTAATCTCTTCGATCCTGATTCCCCAACCAGTCTCAGGCATCGCCTCGGCTCTGATTTCTTGGGAGTCTCCTCTAAGAGTCTCTACATCTGGGGATGCTTCCCCTTCCAGCTTGGTCTTAATTCCATCAAGACCCTCACTCACTTGGCTCCTCTTAGCATCTTTGCCGACGTTGTTGATCTTGCCGCTATGGCTGTCGTCATTGTTGAGGATTCCATGATTATACTCAACCAAAGGCCTCACGTTGTTGCCTTTGGTGGTATGTCCCTCTTCTTCTATGGGATGGGCGTGGCCGTTTATTCCTTCGAAGGTGTTGGAATGGTCTTGCCTCTTGAATCCGAGATGAAAGACAAGGACAAGTTTGGCAAAGTCTTGGCTCTCGGCATGGGATTCATCTCTTTCATATACATAGCCTTTGGTTTCTTAGGTTACTTGGCTTTTGGTGACGACACAATGGACATCATCACCGCTAACTTGGGGGCAGGACTTATCAGCACAATTGTTCAGCTTGGACTCTGCATCAACCTCTTCTTCACCTTCCCCTTGATGATGAATCCGGTGTTTGAGATAGTAGAGAGGCGGTTCGCTGGTGGGATGTACTCCGCGTGGCTGAGATGCCTGCTAGTCTTGGCAGTGACTCTGGTGGCTCTCTTTGTGCCAAATTTTACAGATTTTTTGTCATTGGTGGGGAGCAGCACGTGCTGCATCTTAGGGTTTGTGTTACCTGCTTTGTTTCATTTGCTGGTGTTCAAGGAAGAGATGGGGTGGAAGCAATGGAGCCTGGACATGGCGATAGTGGGACTGGGAGTGGGTCTTGCTGTGTCGGGAACTTGGAGTTCTCTGAGTGAGATTTTCTCGGTCAAAGTGTAATGTGAGAGACTTTTTCAGTTGTGTCAAATTACGTGTGAAGTGTGACATTGTATATGTAATATGTATGGGGTTGTGAGTGTATTTGTATGTTTTGATGATGGTTGGAATAAAAGACATGAGCTCTGTTTTATGTATTATATGTAGTAGACACACGCACAAATTACAAATGGGAAAAGTTTTGGGATTTGTCTAATAAAATAATGGCAAGAGCAAAGGAATGAGAGAGAGAGGGTCAAGTTTTGGGATTTTGTATCACAAAGTGTTGAGTGTGCTCCTTCCAGGAACCACCTTGTTGAAGATGCTTCTCGTAGAAACAGACCTCACCCTGGGACTTGATGCTGAGTGCGGAGATGCTTCTGGTCCCATAACGGCCCTGTGACATGAGTGAGACTGGATGTTCATAGAAAGAGTATTTATATATAAAAAAAAAAAAATCAAAGAGAAAGGACGAGGGGGTGTTACAGCTGGTCTAGGAATGTCGACGAAGATAGAGCTGAGATGGTATTCAGTCTCAGGTGAGAAAACGTGAGGCAGCTGGGGTTCTTGGTCCTTGACAGTATCAGTCATAACCTCCTCAACCATAGTCTTAACTGGGAATTCACGATCTTGGTGTTGGGTGAGAAGCTGATTGAAAGCGTGTCTCAGCCTCAGAGACTGTAGAGAAGAGCAACTGAAATGAAATGAGAGAGGAGGAGGGAGATGGGGAAGAAATAGAAAAGAAGGAAAGGACCTTGGGCCAAGGAGAGTCGAGATTGGCGTTGGAAAGGACATGGATCCCTGGAGAGACTAGCGACACGATCTTGTCACCGCCGCGGTTGGTAATGTAAAACATGGATTTGGAGAAGACATGAGCGACAACGAGGTTGAAGCCGTTGTAGAGAGAAACCTCCTTTTCGATCTCCTGGGCAAACTCGGCAGGGCTCTTTTGGCTCTGATCTCACCAACCAAACCAACCAATCAAAAAAAAAAACACTTAAAAGAGAGTAGAGAGAGAGAGAGAGAGAGAGAGAGACCTGCAAGTAACGAAGAGGGAGATCTCCACGGGTTTTAGCATCGGGGATGGAAGAGGTCTCCCTGAAATTGGTAAGGAAAGCGATACGCCCATGCCTGGTGCATCCGAGCCACGTACCTCCGCCGACGAGGTCTCTACCTCCAAGCGTCTCTCCGTCTTGCCACCAACGCAGCGCCTCCGTCGCCCTTTACACAAAGATTTTTTTTTTTTTTTGAATATTAATAAAGGAGGAATGGATACTCCAATCAATCAAAATCAAATCAACCAAATAAACCTGTTGTGATATTCATCTCGATTCAGAAAGAGAAGAAAAGGGTAAAGCGGATGCGATTGCCATAAGAACACTGCTATGCACATTCTTCGAGGTCTCTCTCTCTCTCTGTGCTAAAAGAGGAAGGCTTTTTAAAGATAAAAAAGGAAAAAGGAAAAGTCGTCGTCTTATACCATAAAAGAAAGTGCGTGTGGTTCTAGTTATTACAAAACGGCAGCACGTGCACGTTTCAAAAACCGCCCGACTGATTTAAGAAAGTTGCGATTCTCACAGTGAGTCGCTGGATCCAGATGATGTCGAGATGCTTCGTTTCTCTAATTCAAGCCTTCTTCTTATGCCTGGTACCTTCTTCTTCTTCTTCTCTCTCAATCTGATCTCTAGCTGAATTGTTGTTGTTCTCGTTAATGTATCTCTGGAATTTGGGATCTGACCAAGATGATGGTCTTTGTACATTTGCAGGTATTATTACTAAATCATGTCGGTGGAGCGTCACAAGCACCGTAATGAATGAATGAATGATTCATCCTTTTTATTTTTCCTTTGCTCTTTCTTCTTCTTCTTCTTCTTCTTCATGCTTTCCTTTCCTTTCCTTTCTTGTGCGTGCAGCCACCGAGACCTTCAAGCTTACCGTCCGTTGCAAGATTGTCCTGGTTGTACTACTACTACTGCTGCTTCCTCTGTTTCTTCACTCCACTACGATCCAGATCTCAAAGTATTCCTTCTTTCTCTCTCTCTTAATCTATTCCCATCCATTTTTTTTTTTTGCTTCCTCCTTTTTAATCAATTTATTTTTTTAATTTAATTTATTATCTCAGGATGTGAACATAGTTGCCACCTACAGTGACCATCACGGTAATATACGCCTTGGTAGTGTCAAAATGGGAGATCTTTCATCTTCTTGGCTTTTCGACAATCCTGTTCGCTCCATGAACAATCCTCCTTCTCAGGTACCACCACTATTTTTTGTTAATCACATTCATTAACACAACCAGAGATCCCACCATTATATTAGCAGCACTTAGTCTCAATGCAATATGAAACTTCGTTTTCCCAATCCAACCATGTGCTCATCTATCTGCTTATGAGATTCCTCCTTGAAGCTACAAACCATCTTAAGCTTTTCTCTCTACTCTACTCTGGTTGCTGACTTTTTTTTTTCTTTATGGAATTAGCTTGTGATTCCGCGGGATTCATTTCAAAATGATTCTACTAGTATGGAAGAGATTCCAAGTTTTTCTACAACTAATCAGTCTGGTGGAACCGAGAACCAGTTCCCACACGTGGAGTTTACAAGCCCTGCTAAACTGAAGCGTCAGGTCATCTGTCTCTCTCATACCCCCTTCTTTCTTTCTTTTTTTTTTCTTTTTGTGAATGGAACTTTAACATATTTGTATACCTTTTCAGAGCTTACGTCAGGAAAGGAGAGCTCAACGGACTCTGGACCTGATCCAACAAGATCAGGAATCTGATAAGCAGATGCAAGAAGCAGCCATTCACAAGTCTATGACCTTTGAAAACTCTGTCGTTGGCAAATACAGTATATGGAGGAGAGACTATGAGAGCCCCAACGCTGATGCTATCTTGAAGCTCATGAGAGACCAGATCATTATGGCTAAAGCATATGCCCATATCGCCAAATCTAAAAATGCATCCAATCTCTACCTTTTCTTGATGCAGCAGAGTCGAGAAAATCAACTTGTTCTGGGAAAAGCAACATCTGATGCTGACCTTCCTTCAAGGTACTTGTTTTTCAGTTTGGGTTGGTGAACCAGCAAATCTTTCTTGATTATTATTTTTTTTTCTATCCCTTTTGATCGCTAGAGCGCTTGGACAAGCAAAGGCCATGGGCCATGCTCTCTCTCTGGCAAAAGACGAGTTATATGACTGCCATGAACTTGCAAAGAAGTTTCGGGCCATGCTTCAATCCACTGAACGCAATGTTGATGGACTGAAGAAAAAGGGCACCTTCTTAATTCAGCTGGCTGCCAAAACATTTCCCAAGCCATTGCATTGCCTGAGTCTGCAGCTAGCGGCAGACTATTTTCTTCTCGGTTTCAATGAAGAGGATGTAGTCAAAAAGGATGCCAAGTTTGAAGATCCTTCTCTCTACCACTATGCCATCTTTTCAGATAACGTCCTGGCAACATCAGTCGTAGTCAACTCCACTGTCCTGAATGCAAAGGAACCGGAGAAGCATGTGTTCCATATAGTAACAGACAAATTGAATTTTGCTGCAATGAAGATGTGGTTTCGCGTCAATTCTCCTGCTGATGCCACGATTCAAGTTGAGAACATCAATGATTTTAAGTGGCTCAACTCCTCTTACTGCTCTGTTCTACGGCAGCTTGAATCCGCAAGGCTTAAAGAATACTATTTCAAAGCAAACCATCCTTCCTCTATCTCGGCTGGCGCAGATAACCTCAAGTACCGAAACCCAAAGTATCTATCGATGCTGAATCATCTGAGATTCTACCTTCCTGAGGTATATCCGAAGCTGGACAAGATCCTGTTTCTTGACGATGACATTGTGGTGCAAAAGGACCTGGCACCTCTATGGGAAGTAGACATGCAAGGAAAAGTGAATGGCGCGGTGGAGACGTGTAAAGAAAGCTTCCACAGATTTGACAAGTACCTCAACTTCTCTAATCCAAAGATCTCAGAGAATTTCGATGCGGGGGCTTGCGGGTGGGCATTTGGCATGAACATGTTTGACCTGAGAGAGTGGAGGAAAAGGAACATCACAGGGATATATCATTACTGGCAAGACATGGTAAGGCTCATCACTGAATTAGCTTTCGTGTGATAGAAATGATTCACTCTATATCTAATGTATGGTGTGTGGATGCAACAACAGAATGAGGATAGAACGCTGTGGAAGCTGGGGTCGTTGCCACCGGGGTTAATCACATTCTACAACCTGACATATGCAATGGAGCGGAGCTGGCACGTGCTGGGGCTAGGCTATGACCCAGCGCTCAACCAGACAGCTATAGAGAATGCAGCAGTTGTGCACTACAATGGGAACTACAAGCCATGGCTGGGTTTGGCATTCGCCAAGTACAAACCTTACTGGTCCAAGTACGTCGAGTACGATAACCCTTACCTCCGTCAATGCAACATCAATGAATGAATCTAAAGAGGTTGGACTTTGGAGGAGTAGTAGATGAATGAAGCACACACACGAGGAGACAAGAGCATAATACATATTTTTTGTTTTAGTTAACCATAGGAACCAATCAAGAGAGGGCGAGGATAAATAAGATCAATCTATCTCTTGTTACTTGTTACTTTTAGTATTAAGTCTCTGCATCTTCTTTTCTGAAGCGTAAAATCATCTTTTTCAGTGACGAACAAAAGAAAAAAAAGGAAAAACTTGCAATTAAGGACAACAGTGAGCCGAATATTAAATTTAGCTTAATGTACGAATGCGCATCCTCCAATAAGCTCTGTCTGATGTTGAGGAAAAATGACTCATCCATGTCGTCCCATTCTTGATTGATAAGGTTCTTCCATCTCAATTAATTATTCCATTAATACTCCTCTCCGTTTGGATTGCTGCTACCTTGAAGATAGATAGTTTCTTTATCTTACAAATGAATCCTTGTGATTCTGAAAATAATTGGTATTGAACCAGCACTCCACCAAAAGAGAAAAGCAATGGCACGCCCTGGATTCAGAGAATAACTCCAAGGCCGCGGAGAAGAACTTCCAACGGGCTCTCTTGTGAGTGTGAAGCCATCTCAGTCTCCAGCCACCACTAATGCTGCCATCGGGAGACTTTTATACGTACGCATAAAAGTCCATCTCGACACATCTAATAAGTCCATAAGGATATATTTTTGGTCAGCTCAGCCACACCCCTCAGGGACCTACCAGCCATAGTTTAGACTGGGAAGAGCGTTCAAGTGCTTCTAAATAAATGTAATGAATCAGACGGGTCCTAGTCATCATCTACAGAGCGATCCCAACTACCTTAAATGTTACGCCATTTCTGTATATGTGACTCTAAGTCTGACTTGCATGCATGCATGCTTTATTTATCTTTCTACTGCTAGGAGCAATTAAACTTTTAGTCCACTTAACTGTATAGATCAGTGTAATGGTGAAAATAGTTTTCATTTTTCAGAAGGCAGGAATACATGCGGATTAAAGGAAAGCATTATGGATAGGCGTGAAGAAGGCTTTGCTACGGTGGCTAGTGATGTCGTGAACAGTAGATATATAGGTTTGATGGGGTTAATCTTATCCTAGAGCAACCCCAATGTTAGTCTCATTTTTCCATCAAAATAAATAAACTCAAGTG
This sequence comes from Brassica juncea, assembly GCA_018703725.1. Classification (NCBI taxonomy): domain Eukaryota; kingdom Viridiplantae; phylum Streptophyta; class Magnoliopsida; order Brassicales; family Brassicaceae; genus Brassica; species Brassica juncea. The sequence continues at coordinate 75,965,238 of CM031936.1, read as the reverse complement.
ATATCTGTCATTTTTTCTTAAAAGAATATTTCAAAGGTATTCTATTATTTACATGTATTATTAATTTTAATAATGTATATTGTTTTACAAAATTTACAAATTTTACCCAAATTAATTTTATTTTAACTATACCTTCATTGTATACATAAGTTTAGTTTCTAAAAAATACAATGATTTATTTAAACTTATAATTATATTATAAAGGTATTAATAATTTTTAAAAAAATATAAAACATAAATAAAAATTGTTTTAGGAATAAAATAAAACATTAAATAATTTAAAGACCAATTTATAAATAAAAAGTTTAACACTAATGAATTCTTGAATACTGTAAATTTTGAGAGAATACTATTCATAAACTTATTTTTCCCTCAAAATGATATATAATTAAAGAAAATTTTTCTTTTATTTTATATGTTTTGCTTCAAAATGAGAAATCATTGGAAAAGGTCTTAGAGCAACTTTAAAGAAAATTTCTCAAACAAAATAGTAAACTATATGTATGATTGTATATATAAATATTTGTATTTCACTGAAATTTTTTTAAAACGTAAGATATTTTGAGAAATGGATTCTCATGAATTTGAAATTCTTTTTTTTTCGTATCATTTTTGAGATTCTCAAAACAACATTTAATTAAAAAATTTAATTTTTATGTTTTGAAAACATTATTCTGGTAAGAATTTTCCAATAATCATGTTCTTAGCTCCTCCCTTGTTGTCATGGCTACTATATATATATAAAGATTCCTTATCTTGAATGTGCAATCATATAAACTATAAGATAATTTAGTAATACGTGCTAGCTGGGGAAGATGCTCCCACGAGTTAGGGGGCTCTCTCTCAATAGATAAGAGATTATATTCCTGCTAAAGTCTTATTTAGCTCCTCAGACAGCTATCACACGTCGCTTGAGCATTAAGAGCAGCTTTACCACAAATTCTTAGGGGAGTTTTAACCGTGTGGGATCCACATTTTTTAAAAAGCACTTCCCTCACCTCTTCGGCAAGAGGTTATTTTGATGAGATCTTGTATTGTTCGCGAACTCCATTGACACATGACGATCCGTTATTGGTTTATTTTTATTTTATTTTTAAAATCGAACAAAAAAACTAAAAATCCAAATTTAAGATCTTAGGGATAATGATGCTCTAACGACCTCATCGTACTTGTATCTACTACTTAAACACATGTATTCATACTACTAAGTCTGTGAAGATGATTGAGTTTTACATTGCTAATTGTGTGCTTTGTCCCCATATGCATCTACGAAGCGAGAAAGAGATGGAGTACAATTTCGCAAATATCAACAAAAATTAAAAGACAATTCTGGTCTGTAAGAGAGGAGCATTTGAAATAATGATCTCATGTTTAAAGTATTGATTATTATACGTGACACTTCAAAAGAAGGCTCGATTATTGTTAGGGTGTTGACTTTCCCTTTAATTATTAAAGAGTCTTGTGATGTCATCAAATTATACACACTTTCTTCTTTTCTTTATACACATCAATGTAATAATATTATTTTGTTTTGTGTATATAAATAGAACCGTAGATATGTGTGGTAAGTTCATTAATGGATTTGGAATACGATTTATAAGCAGCAAAATAGATCTTTGAGAAATATATTTAGATTGAAGATTCCTTATAGGATCATTGCAGTGTACCATTAAAATAGAAGAACAACCAACCATATGTATTAGCTAGATTACAAAAGTGAGATACTGACAGGTTGCTGATGTCATATGGAGAAAGATTCGAACTTGATGGATCTCTCAACTCACCCCCCCCCCCTTAATTATGCAAACTATTCGATATTAGTTTATCATTTACTTGTTAAGACTTTGGTAACAATACTTTTGTGCAACGCACGTACAAGAGAGGATGCCATCAACAACAAAACCAGGTACCATTAAAATTTGTCTACGCTTTTTGTTAATTATAGTTTTTTTGTTAATTATAGATGATTTTAGATCTCATAGTATTACTCACCTGAGAATTTCTCGAACGAGCATGAGGAATGTCGTCATGGCCCAAAAGCATAGGAGTAGTTACAATCTCTTATGACAAGACACATTTAATCAATCAGGATAAGAGTTAGAAATATTTTATACTATTTTTTATCAAAATACAATTTCTTATTTCTGTTAATCTGTATCGAGTTTTGAGACTTGTGTATATGTATCATTAGATTTTGTGTTACAAAAAAAAAATCATTATACTTATTCACACAACAAATAAATAAATATCAACAAAAGAGTGCTTCTTTTGATCCTTCTCTCGAGTTTCGAATTTCCCTATCAAGAGGAAACATCAATTTATACTAAGTATATATATATATATAATATGTATATTCCTAAAATGTGTAACCTCATATCGAAGTAATTTATAAAGTTGGAGATTGCAACTAGTTAGATTCACTTTAGATGGCATAAGCAAAAACATAAAGTCAAATTTGTTCTTTTTTTTTTTGAACACAAATCAAATTTGTTCTTATAATACATAAATACCACAAGCAAAGACAGCTTCTTCAAATATTTTTATAGTTAAATTTGCGTTATTATTTACCAAATTGCGGTGATCTAAAACCTAACACGTTAAACACTTGTATGTGCTATGGTCGCTGAGTTAGGTCAGAAGTCAGAACTAAAGGTTTATAGAGAAGCGCAGACATTCATTAAGCATGACCTCTTTACAAAATTATGGTAGAATCATTGCATTTCTTTTTATTTTGGAGTGGAGATTAAAGTCATAGTTCGGGAAATGTGTGTATATAAATTAGAATTGCAAATAAATGGGTTGATGCATCCTCATAAGCAACGTTTTGAAAGGCTTAATTAGCTACTAATCTATTATATATATATATATATATATATATATTTAAAAAAAAAATGCAAGCGTGTAACTTACTCATAATTGAAATCTATAATATAATGAGGGAGTTTATTCACTCCCAGCGCGCCACGTCAGCATTTTTTAATGGGCCTGAACGTGTTTTTCAGTACAAAACTTAAATCGTCCTTGCTACATCAACTAAAGTCGACTTGGCCCAGTGGTATGCTCATAGTAAAGCTTACTTGTCACTAGAATACGGGTTCGAAACCCCCTAGCTTCTTTTTTTGACAGTTCTCTCTTTCCTAAAGGGATACGCAGAGTTTATTGCTACAATTGCTCTCTTTTATTAGGGTTTTTCTATTTAGCTTCTTATACCCAATTTCCTAAATTTTCGGAACTCTAGATTTCTCATATCTCGATAAATTTTCAATAAAGATAGAAAGTTAGGAGGAAGGCAAGACGTGGGTCAACGGAGAGAGTTCAGATCTCCGCTAATAATTCTTGAAAGCTGGTGTCTCAGCCTAATCTTTATCGATATACAAGGGTGGAGGTGGAGAGGTAATATAAATCTCCATGTCTTCTTCGGACGGGTAACAGATTGATGTAATTTGTTGAAAGATCCACATTCTCCGTCATCACCACAGCCAAACTGAGGATCATAATATTCTCTGGCAGTTCGATCGTCGTCTGATTGTCTTTATGTGATAATGCAGCAGCAACTTCTATGGGGGTGTTTATGCTCATGCAATTTAACGTAATATTTGGAGGTTTTCTCAGCTTCCATTGGTATGATAATATATTACTTACCTTATGGCTTATACTTTGTTTTCCTTCTGTTATACCTTATACTTAAGCCAGTTCTCAAAACAAATAAGCCTTATACTTTGTTTTTATTTAAGTCTTTTTTAACATATATTTAAGCTGATTAGAATAGAGTGTGGACTAACTGTTGTATGACAGACAGGTAAAAAGTAGCATTACTGTGGTTGAAGAAAAATATATGCAGAACCTAAAGAATTAAGGGCCTTATTTATTCTGAGTCAAAATTTCTCATCTATGTTTCTATAATTTCGTTGTTAATGTTTCTATTTTCTTTTATAAACTTTTGAATCCTGAAAGAAAGAGCTGGTACTTGCTTCAAAGGAAATCAAAAGGACGCGGTTGAATCTTTGGAGGTAAATCATTTTACTAAAAAAACATTTTTAAACGGTTTATAATAAAGAACATATGTTTCGTGTAATGTTTTCAGAGGATGAGTGAGAAAGAAGCTATAGAGATGGAAGCAACATGGAGTCTGAAGGGGAAGGATAGTCTATGTGTATCAGTGTATACCCTCGGGAAAAACGTGAAGGAAAAAAAACATGTTCTCCATCTCACAGTGGAAGGAGAAAGAACACAATCTCTAGACACTAATTTGTATCAATTAACTCTTATCAAGTAAGTAGCTATTTGATCAGATCCAATTATGATCTATGTATGTATATAATTCTGTTACATGGGCTAATGCTTTTATATGTGATGATCATTGCTTAGATATATTCTAAGCCGCATGGCTCCAAGACTAAGCACAAAATTAAGGTAGGTTTTATTACATTTTGTCACTTTAAATAACATTCATTTTAGTTTGCAGAAGCCCGCTGACTTTGTCTGGCTGCACCTGAAGCGGTGTAGAAGAATGCTTCACATAAAGGCCTGATGACTTTGAAGTCTTTAAGAAGAGGTGATGAAAGAAAAAAAAATTGCATCATTTTAATTTTAAATTTGCATATGAGTATATTTCTCGGTTATGTCCAGTGTTCAGGTTTCATGGCAGAAATAAAAGATACAAGTGGCAAAAGGAAAAAAGGAAGACCCCCTCCATTTTTCATTACTGTCGAAACTAAGCCCTTTTTCACCCCAAACGTGAAGTTTAGTTATTCTAATGCACGAGGTCATGATGTATCAGCTAATCAAGTTATTTTTCGAAGAAATATGTTTCAATGAACAGTTGGATAAAGTAATGAAGCTATTGGTAACTTTTTTTGGAGCCCAGGTTTGGTGTTCTGTCTAAAAACAATTAATCGACTACATATCTTTGAGTTTTGATTTTCAGCAGTATCTATACATGTTATGAGCATTTCAATTCAGGATCTTGGAAATCAACGTTATTGGAACATATAGTATACAGCAGCCACGTGCCCCGCGCTTGCGCGGGGTTGACGAACCCTAGTGTAAATAAAGGTTGGAGTATATTTGATTAGGGTAGATGATGTTAAATACTTTATGCGGAGAATCGATGAGAAGGAAGAGGCTGAATTGGCTTCCCGTAATCCTTAAGAGTTATCACAATTTTAATTTCGATTACGGACACTAATAAGTACGTGGACTTGACTTATTTATCACCATCTGCCTTTCTCTCATTGGCGTCTTCTTAAACAATTCTTCATTCTTTCTTTTCATTTTAGACATAGAACGGCAAAACAAAACAGCACATTTGAAAGGTCATGTTAAGATCGTTTCTTGAATTATATTCAACTGCGTTTCTCGGTACAAATGTTTTATTACATATGATGATGATGTGATTAAAGTAGCGAGACGGATTAATTCAAAACACACAAAAAGCCAATAAAATTTCAACCGAACGGTTTTGGTTACTCTTGATGATAGCTCACCGGGATCAATAAATTACAAAATATATATATTTTTTAACAACAACTTGATTAATTATAATGGTTTACTACACAAAAAGTTACTTGAGAGATGAAGTAAGAGAGGATGCTTATTCAATTATAAGACATGACATTATGTCCCTTTTGGAATCTTTCAGGAATATATTTATTTATTTATTTAAGTTATACTCTATCTGTTTCATAATAAACATAGTTTAATATATTTTTTTTTTTGGACAACATAGTTTAATATTTTACATATAGATTAAGAATACATTAGTTTATTCGATTTTTGTTAATTACTGAATTAGAAATAGGGGTAAAAGTTGGAAAATTTATTTAATATATACACTGACAATGTAAAATGATATTATAAATGAAACAAATTTTTAAAGGTAAAACGACTTTTAATATGAAACGAAGAAAGTATATATCTTGAAAGTTGAAACCCTAGCTTTTGGTGCTTTTTTATTTAACACAGCTTTTGTTACTTTAGTCCAACAATTAATAAAGGTGAAAAAGTACATATTGGAGTCGATCGAGTGCGTTGCTTGATACACTCGGACTTGATTACTGCATTGGACAACCCAACCATCAGAGATTGAGGAGACTCGGGTTGGTCATTCGAATAGTAAAAGAAGAAATGTGATAATATATGAAAAGATTCTACACTACACGGTCACAACCAAAGATTCCTTACATCCATCTTCTCCTCTGGATCCAGTTGTGTTTGATTCTTTCAAGCAACAAAGGTGATCTCTCTCTATCTCTGTATCTATCTATCTTTGATAATATACTTGTAACTGGATGTGGATTAGTAAAGATTCAAATGATACATGTGATGAGGTCGGCTCACATAATAATAATTAAGAAGAGGTTTGACCCTGTGAGCAAATTGGATTTTTATTTAGCTTCTGACTTATCTCATTTTGGCAGCTCTCTTATTAATTTAATTTATTCCTTTTAGTAATAATAATCAATAGGGGGAGGGAGGGGGGAAGGCTATTGGCGTCTGATATTGAACAACAAAAAAGCCTATCAAATACCACTGCTTGCATCATCTCTTTTACCCAATCCTCTCGTTAACTAACTTTTCTCTCAGTTTAGTTCATTATATTAACCTCTTATTTCTCTTTTATCTGTATATATCTGTGCATGCTCATGCAAATGGAAGAAAGCAATAACTCAGGCGTGGTGGATTTCCCTGACAACTTTATGGACCAACTCTTGTGGGAGGATTGCAGGGAAAAAGAGGAGGAGGAGGCATCTTTATGGTCATCATTAGGGTTGAAGGAGAAGGTGACTTGCGCCATGGGGCACCTGCAAGAGGTGATGGGACGAGAGAAGGAGTTGCTGATTCAGTTATGGGTTCCTGTCGAGAGAGGGAGGAGAAGAGTGCTAAGCACGGAAGAGCAGCCTTACTCCCTCAACCTCTTCTCCGAGAACCAGAGCTTGGCCCTTTACCGTGACATCTCAGCAGGCTACAAATTTGCAGCAGAGGTTGGTTCTGACCAGCTGGTGGGCCTCCCTGGACGTGTGTTCCTGAATAGGATGCTTGAGTGGACCCCGGATGTTCGCTTCTTCAGTAGTGAAGAGTACTTTCGCATCGGATACGCTCACAGATACCAGGTTCGAGCTTCCCTCGCTCTTCCACTCTTCCAAGGGCCTTCTGGAAACTGCATGGGGGTGTTGGAGATGGTCACCACTCACCCCTGCTTGGAGTATGGCTCCCAACTTCACACTATCTGCCATGCCCTTCAGGTAGTATGGATCAATGGAATAATTTAAATACTAATTTTGATGTTTAATGATGCTATTGATACTTATAATTAAAGATTGGAACATTAATTGATGATGATGGGTGATGGAATATTAATTAGTGTGGTAAAATAATAAACTCTAGAAAACAAGTCAGTCTGATCGAAACTTATATAAGTAATTTAGCAAAAAAAAAAAAAAAAAAACTTATATAAGTATCAAAAAATATATACATATAGTTACTTGGCAATATTCTTGTCACTGCACTGTTGGAACACTGCTCAGCATTGACTCGCTCCCAATGTCTTAATGCATTAAATATTATTTGTTTTGTTGACGTAAGCAACCTTTGAAGAGCTTCAATGGTTAAACATTCGTTTGCTTTTTAAATATATATAAACACTCTTTAATTTACTCACAATCAGAATTAATTCTGGGCAGGCCTTTGATCTCTGGAGTTCAGGAACCTCCATCGTCTCAAACTCTCTCAAGGTCTGTCTCTTAAAAAGTTTACGGTTCTTACTTTGCACTCTCTTTAACTTATATATGGTGCTATTTCCACTTCAACAGCCCCACACCGACGACCTTCACCGAGACGTGGCCTCGATTCTCAAAGGCATCTGCATCTCATACGGACTCCCGCTAGCGATTACGTGGGGACACGAACAAGGCTCATCATGCCTTTCTGCTATAGTCTCTGCCTGCTACGCCTCTGACCAGAACAGCCGCAGCTTCCTGGCCGCCTGCTCAGAGCACCCTCTTCTTGCCAGGGAAGGAATCGCTGGAACAGCCTTTGCCACCAAGAAACAGTGTTTTGCAAAAGATGTGGCCATCCTCAGCTACCCTCTCGCTCGCTATGCCAAGATGTTCGACCTCCACGCTGCTCTTGCCATCCCTCTCCTGACCAGATGCAGCCGCACTGTCCAATTTGTTCTCGAGTTCTTCTTCCCCAGAGACTGTTGTCTTATTAATCAGAGGCCGATCCTCGTCTCCCAACTCAGACTACGCTTCCAGAGCTCACCGCATCTGATGGTAGACGACCAGCTGGCAGAAGAAGTCACGGACACATACACAACAGAGGACTCACCGTGCATGTCCCCCAAGGCTAAGGGAAAACATGTGTCGTCTGTCTCTTGGGAGATGAAGCTGGGTGGGGGAGTGAGAGAACCTTCTTTCTCTTCTTCTTTTTCTTTGGAAAGCAGAAAGCGGAAAACAAGGGCTGAAAAGGAGATCACTTTGGATATTCTCAGACAACACTTTGCTGGCAGCCTCAAGGACGCCGCTAAAAACATTGGTGGTATGCTCCTCCCTTCCTTATACATATATAAAACGATGAAGATGGTATTAATTAAATAGTATTATTGGTAGTATGTCCGACGACCTTGAAGAGGATCTGCAGACAACACGGAATCTCAAGGTGGCCATCGAGGAAGATCAAGAAAGTGGGACACTCTCTTCGGAAACTGCAGGTGGTGATGGACTCTGTTGAAGGAGTTCAAGGCTCTCACCATCTTGCCTCCTTCTACTCAAGCTTCCCTCAACTTCAGTCTTCTTCTTCTTTTCCTTTGCTTGATCCTACCAAAAGTGTCCACATGATGCCCGCAAAATCACCGCCTTCTTCTTCTTCATCAGGAGGTTCAAGCACATGTTGCTCCTCTGAAGAGAAACAGCTGGTAGGTGGTGGCTGCTTCCACAAACCAGCTCAACTTCTTACCTTAAGCAGCGTGATGAAGGATGAGCAGAGGCCAGTACGTGCGACGTCATCCCTACCCCCATTGCCATACGCAAGGAAAGCAAAGGAGGATGGAATGAAAGTGAATGCTATGTTTGGTGATTCCAAGATGAGAATGAGCCTGAAACCCCACTGGGGAATGGCAGACCTCAGAAGAGAGGTTGCAAAGCGGTTTGGGTTTGGGATGGATGATGATGATGCTTTGACAAGAAACTTCAGTCTCAAGTATATGGACGATGATGATGAATGGGTTCTGTTGACGTGCGACGCTGATCTTGAGGAGTGCATTCAAGTCTACAAGTCCTCTCTTTATAAAGAGACCGTTAGAATTTCTGTCTCTTCCTTGCTTTGATTTTTGTAAAGCAAAAGTTTTAAACCCTCTTGTTGGCCAATTCCATCTAATTACTTTGGCTTTGGTTTGTCAATCTTTTTTTTTTTCGTTTGATCTAAATGTGTTAATTACTTGTTGGTATCTTGTAATCTTCTGGCTGGCTGGATCTATGTATATGTGTGTATATATACACTAGCTTTCTTTGAAGCAGCTATATTATGATTTTTGTGAGAAACATAATCTTTATGAAGTACAGAATCATGACCTGAAACACATAACAATAACTCATTAGATACTAACCTTCAACAATGGCTAGCTAGAGATGATATTGTCTTGGCCCTAGTCCATGGAAACTTGGTAAGCCCATGCAAGAAATGCCGATTATAACCAAAGCCAAGTACATTTATAGCAATATATACATTTGAACGCAAGCAATGGATTTTGGGTGTCCTTCCTAATAAACACAAATATCTCGAAGACTCCAACAAGTTTTGTGAGTGTGAGTCCCCCAACAACAACAACATCACATCATGTTGTCATTAAAAGTCTTTACAAAATTTGACAAGCAAACCAACAAGGTTAACCTTTTTTTCTTTGAACACCAACAACAACGTTAGCCATTTTAAAGTAGATGCACACAAGAAAAGAGATGCTTGGGGAAGTGTTAATTCGTCTCCTCTTGTCTGGAGGGAAGAGCAAAATCCAAAAGCAGTTGGGTTGCCAAAAAAAAAAAAAAAACAGAATTGGAAGAGGAAAGTTAATAAGCTAACGTTGATCATGTGTTGAGACTGAGTGTCGTATCAGTAATGCTTGCCGTTCCAGTATTTTAAAGCTAGCAATGCGTGCCGTTTTTGACCATGTCGTCCGAGATGGAAAAAGGTACCTCCTTTTTTTTTTTTTTTCTGTCTTGGTATCTTCTCTCTAATCATCCGACCTCCTCTGAACAATTCCTTCCTTGTTGATTGCCTTTCGACATTAGGTGTAGTCTCGCTTTTCTCCGATCATTTGTTTTAATTGATCAAATTACAGGTGGGGGATCCATTCACCAGCAGGCTCAATTCGATTCGTTTCGATTCTAATGGTGTTTTATCTCTATTTTTTGTTTGGGTACGAGGAGGTAGGAGTTTAGATTAAAGCTCATCGTCATCCTCCTTCCTTCCTTCCTTCCTTATCCTTATGGTATGGTGGGAGTTGAAGCCTTGGTGGGTGATGGATATATCATCAACAACAAGGCTCCTAACTTACTCGGCTCCCGCTTGGGCAAGCTTTATGGCCGGTGCTTTTTTGATCCTCACCCTCTCCCTTTCCATGTATCTTGTCTTCGATCACCTTTCTACTTACAAGAACCCTGAGGTTTCCAGTTTTTCTTCTCTCTCTCTCTCTCCTTCCTTCCTTTTGTTATATCATCTTGAGTTCTTCTCTCTCTCTCTCTCTTTCAGGAGCAAATGTTTTTGATCGGAGTCATCCTGATGGTCCCTTGCTATTCAATTGAGTCTGTGAGTGAGAATGTCTTCTTATTAAGATTCTTCTTTAATTACTAAGCTAAGCTAATCTAATCTATGGATGAATCTTCTTTGTTGAATTCAACAACAGTTTGCATCACTTGTCAACCCATCCATCAGCGTTGATTGTGGCATTCTACGTGACTGCTATGAATCCTTTGCCATGTACTGTTTTGGTCGATACCTTGTTGCCTGCTTAGGTATCCTTATCCCTCTCCTTTCTTCTCTTTTATTATATCCTTTACTTTCTCTTTCCTTTTTACCAGGTGGAGAAGATAGGACCATTGAGTTTATGCAACGACAAGGCCGCCGCAAGAGCTTTAACACTCCCCTCTTACTAGATCACATTGATGATAAGGCAACCATTAAACATCCTTTCCCTATGAATCTTTTCTTAAAACCCTGGAGGCTCAGTCACTGGTTCTATCAAGTTGTTAAGTTTGGTATTGTTCAATATGTATGTGTTCCCCCACTAACCATCCTCCTTCCTATTTGTCTTTTCTTTGAGGTCCAACCAACTAAATCTATTTCTTTCGCAGATGATTATAAAGTCTCTCACTGCCCTCACTGCCCTCATTCTTGAAGCCTTCGGTGTGTACTGTGAAGGAGAGTTTAAATGGGATTGTGGGTACGTCAATGCTTCCTCTTTTTTTTTTTTTGACAATCACCACACTGCTATATAACAATGAAGAAACATAAAGATTCAATTTCCATCTATGATGGACTGTGTTATTTTGTAGGTACCCTTATTTGGCTGTTATTCTAAATTTTAGCCAGTCATGGGCATTATACTGTCTGGTTCAGTTCTACGGTGCTACAAAAGATGAGCTGGCCCATATAAATCCGCTGGCCAAGTTTCTAACATTCAAGTCGATCGTGTTTATGACTTGGTGGCAAGGTGTTGCCATTGCTCTTCTCTCTTCCCTTGGTTTGTTCAAAAGTTCCATTGCACATAGCTTGCAGTTGAAGACTAGTGTTCAAGATTTTATCATTTGCATTGAGGTACGGTACATACATGTCCTTCTGTTACCAACATTCCTGCAAAAACGATTAAACATCATTTCTCTGCCTTTCTTTTTCGAAATGGATCAAAAGCTTCTTTCACACTTGTGTTGGTCCAATGCAGATGGGTATTGCTTCGGTTGTTCACCTGTATGTATTCCCAGCAAAACCTTACGGTCTAATGGGAGATCGCTTTACTGGATCTGTATCAGTCCTCGGGGACTATGCATCCGTGGACTGCCCTATTGATCCCGATGAGATAAGGGACAGTGAGAGACCAACAAAGGTCCGCCTTCCACATCCTAACGTTGATATCAGAAGTGGTATGACCATCAAAGAAAGCATGAGAGATGTTTTCGTTGGTGGTGGTGAATACGTGAGTCTTCCTTGTAATTCAATTCTTTTGCATGCCAATTAAAATGATGAATAGCTTAGGCTATACATATATATATGTTTGTAGATTGTTAAAGACGTGAGGTTCACAGTGACTCAAGCAGTCGAGCCTATGGAGAAGAGCATCACAAAGTTTAATGAGAAACTGCACAAGATCTCACAGAACATAAAGAAACACGACAAGGACAAGAGAAGAGTTAAGGATGACAGTTGCATGTCATCATCATCTAGTCGGCGAGTGATTCGCGGGATCGATGATCCGCTTCTAAATGGGAGTTTTAGTGACAGCGGAGTTACAAGGACCAAAAAGCACCGGCGAAAATCAGGTTACACGAGTGCGGAAAGCGGGGGAGAGAGCAGTAGTGATCAAGCTTATAGTGGATTTGAAGTAAGGGGCCGCAGATGGATCACAAAAGATTAACATTCATTCAAGGAGAGATCCTCAGAAACATCCGAGAGAGACCATTCTGCATTTTTTTCTCCTTAACGCCCAGGTGTTTTGCAGATCACCAAGAAGCCGTTAAATATTGAATATATATTTATGTACAGAGTTGAAGAGACATAACATGTGGCATGATTTCTTATTCCAAACAGAAGAATAAACCTTCATGCTCGCTTTGTCTTTCTAACAAAAATGATGTCATAATAGAATCCCAAGACGCTGCCACAAAGAAATAGAGTACAAGAAAAGCTTTGGAGGCAAAATAAACAAGAAGACAGGAGACTAATAAAGTAGTAAGCGCCTTGCGACTTGTATGCATGAACCACCATGGACCATTCTTCCACATTAATCTATAACTTTCAATTTTAAGTACATATTTAAATTCATATGAAATAAATTAGTTGTTGTTTTGTTAAAGTTTTCTGTTATTTATTATGTGGTTAATATTTATATTGACTACTCTATCTTTCTATGTTTTTATATGTGAAGAAGGTTTATATGTATTTCAAGATTTGGTGTTATATAGAATATAAATCAGTTTTCAATATTTATAAAAAAAAAGTTGCAATCTGATTTCAAAATCAACTTCTGAAAATATAAAATATATATTTCAGTAATTTTGAGACAGTTATATATCAAAAAGGTTACTATTAATTAAATAGTATTGATTTATGTAAGTTGTTCTTATTTGTTAGCCAAATAAATAAACTAATATATATATATATATATATATAGGTATAGAAGTATATATTTATAATCAATCTTGTTACAATTTGTTAGCAAAATCAGTTTTGAAAATAGATTTTTAAGACAAAAGGAAAGAAAAATTATTTGAGCAGTTAGGAATTAATGATCTCACGTTCCAATCATATTGGACCTTTAATCTTTGTTAACTAATTCCTTCTGATTTATTTTAATTGTAGTTAGATTTTTGCACACTGATTAAAAATATTAATTTATATATTTTAAAATAAAAGTATTATTATCTATATACATAATCGCATTTCAACCAATAAAAATATAACAGTTTATCATATAAAAGTAATAAATTTTGTTTTGAAAATCTAAAACGACACTTATTGTAAAATAAAGATTTTATTGTACAATGACAATTAAAAAGAAACGAGGGAATATATTTTAACAATCCGAATAATGTTTCTATCCATGTTCCACTTTAACAAAATTCTTTCATGAATTGCAATTATTCTATTTTGAAATCCATATTTAAATTTCAATTAGAACACTATTTCGAAAATTTTTAGAAAAAAGTTCCATTCTAATTTTCTAACAACAATTATAACTCATGACAATAAATTTATAACCTGAGATCTATACAAGAATATTGAACTGATTGTATAATGATTTCATACTTATAAAGATGTTACATTCTCTCTCTGTATATATATATATATATTCATATATAATAAAGTAAATTGGAAGTAAAATGGTTTCAAAAACTAAATCCGGTTGCTTATGGGTTATAAACATGTTGAATATTTTATATAAATTTCATAGTTCTAATATGGTTTCATTTAGTATGGAGTATGGACTATGAAAGATTGAACTGATGGTAAAATGGTGTTAAAAGCACCTAAAGTAGAATATATGATAAATATGATTAGACTAAATTGAAAATAGTGTATGGATTTGATTAAGTCATAGAATCATTAATAAAAAGTATATTAACATTAATTTTTAATGATCTCAAAATTGAATGACATACTTATTCTGTATAAGAGTTCTAGATATAATTAAATAATGAGAGACACTTTTTGTACATATCACTTAGTGATAAGATTATTTCTAAATGATCATGTTTTAGTAAGATAAAAGGTATTAATAAAGTAGTCCAACAATAGACTTTTATAAAATAAATTTTGAGTTTTTAGTTAATCTATTTAAAAGGAATAGACTCTTTTTTTGTTCAAAAAAGGAATAGACTCTATTCATCAAAACATACACTTCAAATCGTTCACGTTGGTTTATTTTTTTGCTATATGCTCTTTCTACTCTATAATAAGCATAACAAATGACAAGTTACCTTGTCAAGTTCCCATTCGGTGAATCTCTCATAATGCAGCATGCTTCTATTGCTTGTTTAGTATTATATTAATATTATAGAAATAACTTGATGTTATTCAAGTAGTATTATACTACATCCACAAAGAATTCTTCTTTTCTGTTTTTTTAATCATTACATGCCTTCATGTATTTGAGGTATTTGGGTCTTGACTCAAATCACAGCTTTCTGATATTAGCTTTTATTTAACATAAATTTTTGAACGAGTTGGCTTTTAACAACAAAAAAAAATAATATTACAAGATAAGTCTAATTTTGGAATAGAAAAAATGTACGACAATTTCAACTGAATAAGATTGGGAGATAAGAATGTAAGGAGATCATCAAACAGCTAACTAATTAAGAATGAGTAACGATATAAGTTACAGACAGAACAAAGCGGAAGATTCGTTAAGTTGCTAAAGACACATACGAATAAAGAGTTTTTTAAAAAAAATTGAGTGTTTATTTGTTGGAGATTAGTTTGGAGTTTGTAGCATAGTTTATAGGAACCAACTTTTGCTCTGCCTTAACAACATCATTTCTGTAAAAAAAAATGACTTCTTCTTCCTCCTCCACCTCTTCGTTTTGCACACTCTCATTTCCATATCTCTTGTTTTCTTCTTATTCTTTGTAGCCTCTCTCCCTCCAATCCTCCTCTCCTGTGTCTTTGTTTATGCTACCCAATTAATGGCGTCTTTAAATTTGAAGTTGAAGAAAAGAGATAATTATGGAACCGAACCTGACAAGAAAAAGCTGGCCATGGCCGGAATCCGACACCAGTTACTGCTACTCCTTCGCCGCCGTCACCGTCTATTTCCTCTAGTATCTGCCTTCTCCGGATGTCTCATCCTCCTCCTATTCTCATTTTCTTTCCCTCCTGTGATCCATCGCCCACCACCAGGCGTACGTTTACATTCATTTCAACAAATTGTATACGTTAATCGGAAAATCCTTCTTCAGTAATTTCATTTATCGGTTTTGTTTTCAGAGGAACAATCAAGTTGCCGTGCTTGTTGTACCCGTACGTGAAACTCTTAGCATTGATACATTACCGAAAACCTTTTAAAAATAAAGACATGATGATCATTATTTTGGGTAATCTCAGGAAAATGGAGGAAGATCGGATCGCCACTTATGGAGCTCGAAATTCTCCAACTCCTACTATGGCTGCAGCAATGCCAGTGACACCTTTCGAGGTACATAACGTACCAATAAAACATTTTCCTCTGTTTGAATCAGCTGATGATTATTGGAATGGATGGCAGTTTTGGATAAGACGAGTCAAACAGATCGATATTTACTGATCGCTACAAGCGGAGGGTTAAACCAACAGCGAACAGGGGTGAGTCTGACATATTATTATATGCTACCTGCTTGGAGAGCTGGTTTCTTTCTCTGATTTTTTTTTTTTTTTTTTGGGATCTAACTCAGATAATAGACGCTGTGGTTGCGGCTTACATACTAAATGCCACTCTTGTGATCCCTAAACTGGACCAAAATTCATACTGGAAGGACACCAGGTCCTCATCTGTCCCTCTCTATATTATTTTTCTCCATTTGAAGCAGACTGAACATTGTTTTCTTGCTTCTTTCTAACAAATAAACTTCTTTTGGTGCAGCAATTTCGAAGAAATATTTGACGCTGATTGGTTCATTTCGCATCTCTCCAAAGATGTCAAGATCATCAAGAAGCTTCCTAAAGGAGAAGAGTCAAGACTCATTGGCCTACAGTCCATGCGTGTTCCCAGGAAGTGCACACCCTCTTGCTACCTGCAGCGTGTTTTGCCCCTTCTTAAGAATAAGCATGTCAGTTGTCTACTTCAAAACCAAAAGTTCGCCTATTTGATATATGAGTATGCTCATGATCAACTCTGATATTGCAGGTTGTACAACTCTCTAAATTCGATTACAGGCTGGCCAACCAGCTGGATACAGAGCTACAGAAGCTGAGGTGTAGAGTGAACTACCATGCGGTGAGATATACGGAGACTATCAACAGGATGGGCCAAATTCTGGTTGACCGTATGAGAACCAAAGCCAAACACTTTGTTGCCCTTCATCTCAGGTGCCACAAATAAGGAACTCTTTTAAAAAAAAAAAAAAAAAAAAAAAAAAAAAAAATGAATATGGGCTAATCAGATGTTTCAATGTTGGTTCTAGGTTCGAACCTGATATGCTGGCCTTCTCCGGATGCTATTACGGGGGAGGTCAAAAAGAGAGACTTGAACTCGGAGCTATGAGAAGAAGGTGGAAAACTTTACACGTGAGGAAGAATTGCTTACTTTGATTTCCATATGTATAACAACAACTCTCTCATCAACACTAAATTCATTTGCAATGTAATGTGTAGGCGGCAAACCCTGACAAGGTACGGGAGCACGGGAGATGTCCCCTGACTCCAGAGGAGATCGGTCTAATGCTCAGGGGCTTAGGCTTTAGTAGAGATGTTCACTTGTACGTTGCATCAGGCGAGGTATACGGAGGGGAGGCTACACTAGCACCATTAAGAGCTCTGTTTCCAAATCTCCATACAAAAGAGACATTGACCTCAAAGAAAGAGCTAGCTCCGTTTGCACGCTTCTCGTCACGCTTGGCAGCTCTTGACTTCATCGTCTGTGATGAGAGCGACGCATTTGTCACAAACAACAACGGCAACATGGCTAGAATCTTGGCTGGAAGAAGGTATGCATACTTGATATCACTTTTTTCACACTCTCTTGTCTAATAATTCCAAAAAAAAAAAAAAATTATGAGCAGGAGATACTTGGGACACAAAGTAACCATCCGTCCAAACGCCAAGAAACTCCACAAAATATTCACAAGCAGACACAACATGACATGGGATGAATTCTCAAGCAAGGTCCGGAGATACCAAACAGGGTTCATGGGGGAGCCAGATGAAATGAAAGCAGGAGAGGGAGAGTTCCATGAGAACCCGACCTCCTGCATTTGTCGAAAGAAGAAGGCTAATGAACAACTAAAAGAGGACGAGCATGACTCATGGCCATGGGAGTACTCTGACATTGGCAATGTCCCCATGGCCACTAGAAGCGGTTTGGATCATCAATCAGAAGTTGTCCATGATGAGATCTTCTGACTAATCTTCTCCCTTTTTTTTTTTTTTCCTTTTGTGCTCTTTATGCAAGAATCAGCATTCTTTTCCAAAACACAAAGTGTAATGTCATTTGAAGGGTTACAAGTAGAAAGAATGGTGGTCCTGTGTACATATATAGACCTCTTTTGTACATACATATATGTATATCCATCTTTTAATCTTTCTTTAGTTCTCTTATTTTTATTAAATTAAGATTGATTGCAGTTAAAATCAAATAATAGTGAATTAACATTGATTGCAGTTAAAATCAAATAATAGTGAATCCCTTATTACACATGAGGCTCTATTTGGAAGTAAGAAAATCAGTTCCAGATATGATCGTCGCATGGATCACAACCTTCCTGAGCAATGTCGGTGATCTGAACGCCGGCGTCGTAGATCTTGCCAGCTTCCCAGTTGGCCGGAAGGACTCTCTGAGACCAGAGCATTTTGCCGTCGAAGCCAGCAGTCACCACGAACCTGAACTGAAGAGGTCCGGTGGGTACTTTGTCAGTGACCCAGACGGCACCGTGGCTTCTGGTCATGTAACTCCAATGGGAGGAACCAACCTGAGCAATGTCGATGGCTACGACTTCGGTTTGGCCTCCTTGGTACAAGAGCTTTATCGCCAAGTGGTTTGGCTTCTTGCTTGATTCTTCAACTCTCACGTTCATCATCTTCTTGTTTCCATAATCGCAAGGGACTCTGTTTTCAATCTTTGTTATATTACTACTAAAGCAAAAAAATAATTTTTTTAAAAAAATGGTTTGTTTGGAACCTCTGGTATTGAATGTCCACAATTCCTTGTCTAAGAAGATCTCTGTCGGCGCCAAGAACCGGCTTAGCCATGGCCCTGAAGGCTCTGCTGCTGAGGATGAGATCGGTTTGGTTGCTCATGTTCAGGTCGGTGACCATCACCGTGGTTCCTTTGGTGCTGCAAAGAGAAGGGTTGTTGCATCTGACCTGGAAGCAAGCTCCGCAGCCGGCGCCGTCTTTGTAGATTGAAGGCACAGCAGCGGCTATGTGACCGGCGAAGAATCCCGTAGCCATAGAACCATAGGAGCAAGCTCCGGCTGAAAGCAGTTAAAGAAAGACAGGAAATGAGAAAATAATATTTTAAAATGAGGGGGGGGGGGGGAGAGAGTGAAGGGATGAGTGAATACAGGAGAGAGCAGAGGCAGAGGAGAAATAAGAAGCCTTAGAGCGGTGGACACATCGGTCGCAGGCCTCAACGGAGGAGGAGAAGAGTAAAACGACGAAGACAAGAAAGCAGCTTCCCATTTTTTTTTTCTTTTTTTTTTGTGGTTTGCTTACAAAGAGAGAAAAACGCAACAAAACCTAATATGAATGTGACTGATAGAGAAGACAAGAGAAATGAGGAAGGAGTTTGTGAATAAATAGTGAAGAAGGGAGTGTGTGCCAGCTCAGCATCTCTATACACATCACACATGTCATGGTTCCATACATATAGCTAGGTCCACTAGGTCAGATGGAAGCAGCTGGCTGGCTGGTCTACTACCATCCTTCAGTCCACAACTCAAGAAAAAGGTACGCGTTTTGTGGAATTTACATTTGATGATTCTTTTGACATTGACATCTTTCATCTCCAGAGAGTTCAGAGTTATTTTGTTTTTTTCTTATAAAAAGAACAAAAAAGAAACCATTCCCAGTGTGAAAATGGGTAGATGACGTGGTGTTGCACCGACTCTTTGCACCACAGCTGTGTCCCTTCTCTTCCTCGGGCCTTGTACATGTCGGCTTCCTGTTTTTTTTTCTTTTTCTTTTGTTAACACCAAGCAAGGCACTCTATATTACTCCTATTCACTTTAATGATGGTATAAATAACAATTCAAATTTCGTAAACTCCTCAGATTCGCCCTTTATTGGTTAAACTTGATGAACTCTCTTTATTCACCATCTAACCAAATATGTATATATATATTTTTTGTTTTATAACTTAACCAATACAAACTTGTGTAGTTGATTACCATCACCGCCCTTAGAGCACCTTTATTGGTGGGATTGTCCACTTAAAATTCTTAATCCAAAAATATTAATAATTTTATATAAAAGAATTAACAAATTAAATTTTAGTTTCTTTCTAATCTTAAGCCATTAAAAATCCAACAACTGTCTTTGCAGTTTTATAAACATATCCAAAAACTCATTCTGCAAGACATTTTTCACTCTTTTTCTTAATTTCTTTTAATTTTTTTCTTTTCCTTCATTTCTAAAATATTGTGTGGATATCACTTGTTAGAGGTGTTCTTACATTTATCTAATGTTTTAAAAATCAATATAGGCATTCATCAAGTCATCAAATGAGTTATAACGTAAACTATTTTTCTAATTATACAACTCAAATCAATTAATGTTATTCTAAATTAGTTTTAATTAATATATCTAAATTAATCTAAAAAGTAACATAATAGTTGATTAGGACTAATTTAGTTATACTCTTTTCAATAACAAATTTATCTATAAACAAGTGATGGTAATGTTTTCGTTCCAATTATGTTTTTCTCATGGAAGTTCACAAGTTTATTTGACTTTTTATATATAATTTTATATCATCGTAATAATTTATATTTAAAGACATATTTAAAAATATGTAATAAAATATAAATATATAACAAATAAATATATAATTTACTACCATCTAAACTTCGTCTAGTTTTCAAATAATCTATTTAGAGCATTTTCAATGTAAAATTCCATTTTTTTCTTTCAAAATAGAGTAAAAGTGATTATGAAGTAAAAATGTTTCAACCATGTTCCATTTTTCAATGAACAAACAAAAAATAGATTACTCTATTTATGAAGTAAATTTCATTATAGAGTAAAATATTGAGTAGGGTTAGAGTATTTCTTACTCTATACTCACTTTTACTATATTTTGGAGGAAAAAATAGAATAGGAATAAAGATGCCCTTAAACTCTAGTTCTATTCAAAAGCTTTAGTTGCGATTTTTTAAATATGGTATTCATTTATTACCTGCGGAACTAACAAAACAAAACAAATTTAATTGCTAAGGATACATTCTAATTAAATAATATAGAAAATGACTTTGGGAAAGAGAGAAAAAATAAGAATAAATTCCAAACCCTTATACATCCTCGTCCGATGTATGCTGCTTGTTCTAAAATTTATAAGCTATACGATGAAGAACTATACTGTTTATGGTATACAATAAAAATAGATTAAAAATATACAGTCAGTTATGCATTAAATATAGCATATATATACAGTGATTATAGTCATTGTTTTCTATTTTGTTTTTTTTTTAATCTTCTATTTACATTTTCCTTAAAAACAAAATCTTGTTATAATGTATACTATATTGTGAACGATAAAATGTTTAACATATTTTGCTTAATGTATGTATATAGTTATTTTTAATAGCTCTAGTTTATAAAATAATAATTTATACTATCTATAAATATAATTTTTTAATAAGATTAATATAAAATTATGTATGATATATTATTACATTTATGCAGTGATTAAACAATCATTGTTTCAAATTTGTTTAAAAACAATAATTTGTTACTATTTTCATTTTTCTCTAAAAATCTTATCATAATAACATATTATGTATAATAACATACTGTGAACGATAAAACGTATAACATACTTCAGGCTTACTATATATATATAATTACATTTAATAAGTCTAGTTTATAAAATCTCACTAAAAATCTTATCATAATAACATATTATGTATAATAATATACTGTGAACGATAAAACGTATAACATACTTCAGGCTTACTATATATATAATTATATTTAATAACTCTAGTTTATAAAATCTCATTTGATACTCTTTATAAATATATATTTTTAGAAATCAATATAAACATTAAGTATGATATATTATGTTTATATATACTTTTGTTCTCTTAAGTAAGTATAAATCTTTCTTTTTTGCTTAATCAGTTCTTTTTGTTGTGGCTGAAAGGTGATAAGGAAATGAGAGGTCAGTAAAAGAACTAAAAGAAAAATATTGCGTTTACATTCATATGACAACTCATTAATTTCCACTAAGAAATTAAGAAGTCTAGAACACGTAATAATCAGGCGTAGATCATCTCCTATATATTATTTTAGAAGCACTCAAAATAAATAATTTTCACTTGATGTGTGATTTACATGAGTGTCATTTTCTACGTGGCAGCCTCATAAGCACTCTCACACCTATTTTAAAACAACCCTTAGCCTACTAGAATTATTATATAATGTACCATTGGTCATTACGATATCAATGTCTACGATTTATGTGATATTATAAAGTGGACGATATATTTCTTAGACAACTGCTTACAAAATTATTTATTACACATACCACTAATTCTTATCAGTATTATGTAATAATTCTAGGGAAGATTTGTTATAAAACTAATATTCGTAAGAAATATATTAGTTTGTACGCTTAGAAGAATTTTATAACATTAGGAGATTTGATAGTGAAATATCTATTTTGTAAATATAATTCAAAATCTAAATATATTAGGAGATTTGATAGTGTAATGTTCCAATATTTTATGTAATATATTCGCTTAGAACGCAGCTTCAACAATATTTAGATTGTATGTACGAAAAATAAACATGGTGTCGATATGGTTGACATGTCGTAAATTAATATTCAAGAACAAGAATTTTGCTTTAGTCCATCATAACACATTTTCTAATAAATATATCGACATACAGAATCCAAAGTTCACAACAGCCATAGATGAGTTTTGTGTTGGTCCATTATATTAACTCAGAATAAGCGAAGTTCAACCTATAATTAATGTTCTGTAGGTCGATATATTTCAACCTATAATTAAAATCATTACAATAAGATGACGTGCTAATTTGTTCAAAAACAAAAAATTGTAAAGGTGCTAATTTAGGCAACACATGATTAGAAACGCATAATGATTTATTATATCCATTTATTACATACATTTTTCCCGAGAATGGATTTTCGATATGGACTGATTTACGTGATTACACAAGATTTACGTGATTACGCAAGATTTTTGATATGGACTGATCTACGTGATTACGCAAGATTTTTGATATGGACAGATTTACGCAAGTATTACCACCTAGACTGATTTACGTGATCTTCATATATTTATTATGTACCAATTAATACCGAATAAGATATTATGGCTTTGATTGTATACGTTTAACTTTACAAACAAATGGAAACGTGATTCAAATTATAATGAATCATATTTCCAAATATACATGTAACTGTCACTGATTGCTTGCATAGATTAATTGAGAATCAATTTCTGTAGGTTTGTTTCCTATAATTGATACAACCTTGCAACATATATGTCATGATCAATATTTTGAATAACTATAAACATCTGTAATTGGATTTTGTCACCACAATTCAGGTGACCACCTAGGTCGATATATATATAAAAAAATATATCTCGATTTTGTCATCACAATTCACTTTCTATTTTTAAAATTGTACTACCAGACAATAATTATTTTTCTGTACTACCAGTCAACAATTGACAGATGAATAATATATATGTATTGATAGATGATTAATAAATATAGATATAATAACAGTTGACAGACGAATAATTATTGACTGGTAGTGCAGAAAAAAAAATTCATAGTAAGTTCATGCAATCCCTTAACTTAACCAATCCTTTGTAATTAAAACAGAAAAATATAGTTTTTATGTACATAAAATAATATGTTTGTATTTTTACTCTGTTTTATATTTTTGCAAACACAAAATATCAATGCTAATAGACGAAAATTATTGACTGATAGTACAAAAATTTCAAAAAGGAAGTCCATAGTACGTTCATGCAAACCCTTAACTTAAGGACCAATGATTTGTAATTAAGAAATCTTCATAAATGTTAATGAAAAATGATTAGATCAGTTAATGAATTTTCGAATGAACCAAAAATAACACAATTCATGTCTTGATTAAGCTATATTTCCTTTCTAATACACTGATATACCATTAGTTTTGTGTTATTTTGAAAAGAATATATGAGTCTTAATATCAGATCACCTTAATGCTGATTGTATCAATTACGAAATATAAATACGGAAGTCAATATATGATTGTCGCCAATTAATCTCTAAATTTATTACCGTTTGGTTGTAAAATCGCTTGAGTACTAATGATTCACGTCGAGGTATAGTATATATTTAACAGATAGACATCAACTTGGTAAAACGATTTCATTGTTCTTACATTGCTTTGCTATGGGTAGTCATACATTATTGGGAGAATTGAGTTTTTTTTAACCTTTACTTCCAGTCCGGGTTAAGGTTATCTGCAAGGGAAAGACAGAAGTTGGATCGAGGTTCTAGAAAACCAAACTTATAGTAGGAGATGAGAAAGTGAGATTTTTTTATTATTAAAACTTACATGGATTCGTTGTGTTAATTTTTTAAGTTTTTACTAATGCATTTTTACGTGTCTCAAAAAATACCATACAAACCATATTTTTTCTTCGTTGTGTTTTTTTCAGTTTTTTATAGACTATTCCTTATAAGTTATATCTTTCATATTTTATTGTTATATTGCATATGTTTGGTTTTATCTTAAGAAATCAATAATTCGATTGTCTATTTTTTTCATTTTATCTGAAATTCATAACTAAGTTTATATAAGTTTTTGCTTACTCTATAGATTTACTTCCACAGATTAAACTTTGATTACACCTAACCAATAACACAATTTTTTAAAGAAATATATAATTTACCTTATATAAATATAATTAATTTAGTTCAATTTGTCATTTTATAACATGTAATATATGTGACCCACACTTTTACCTTTCAAATATCTATAAATTAAAAACTAAAATTTTTTTTAGTTCATCCACCCCGCAGGTGATCACCTAGTTAGTGTTATTACTAATCTCTCTTTGATGTTCTGGTTATTACTTTATAAGTTTGTTTGTTAAATTTTGAAGAAAAAAAACAATGAAACCTTTGGTCTTCAATAGATTGGTAATCAATAAACATCCATGTGATAACAACTCTGTCACAGCAACGGCATTGATTACGACATGTGAAGATATCTTCACACTCTTCGCTCTCTATCTTCTTCTGTGTATTCATTGTCGGTGTTATACACAGCATATAAGATTAAGATCTGTCTGGATTCTCTATCAACTAGCTGTTTTTTTCTATATAAGCTAAGTAGTGTAAAGGAGTCCAGAATAGTCTTCTTATGCTCGTTGTTTTATATAAGCCCATGCTCGTTGTTTTTATATAAGTCCATCCTCTGGTAAGGCCCACTCCAATTAGCATTCAAATTCAGTTGTAAATTCTTGACAGATTATTTTAAGCACTGTATGTACTTTTTTTGCTCTTCTTATTGGATACCGTGGTCCGTGGACCGCCCACACCGACTATCCTTTAGTCCGCGAAACGCGAAGTATTTAAACATGTACTATGTTTTATATTATAACTTAATGAAAACACCAAAAATCTTGTTCCCATCAAAGTTATGCACATTAAATAAAGACTATCAGAATCATTTTCCGGCAACACGATGGTTAAACGTGAACCTAGTGCTAATTACTAGCAATTCCCTCGTAATTATAAATAAACAGAGGGAATGATGGATGAACTGATGAGCTCGACCTTACTATAAATAGACAGTTACAGGACTATGTGTAACTCGTCAACTTGCTAAGCTAAGTCTTCAAACTGAGTAGTGACTAATAGATGGCGGGTTACTCTCGTGCTAGTGTGCACCAGAAAAACCGATTCTGCAGCTTTTAAAGGGTGTGGAATGTTTGAATTTCTCAAGAAGAAACCCGACGATGTACTTTCCTTTGATGTGAACAAGGAAAACAAGGAGAAGAGAAGCCGTCTCACGCTGAAAGAATTCACCTTTCTGATAGCTATGTACGTAACAAATTTTTACTTTGGAAACTCTCTGAGTAAATGTTAATGTAACACGTGTTGTTTGATGATGCTAGCTATATGTATCTATTATGCAGTCATCAAGTGGTGAAGAAACCAGTGAAAATAGAGAAGTGAAGGAGAAGAAGCAGAAGAAGAAAGCTCGTAATAAAGAATATGATGTAGATCAGTGTGATATAGGAAAAGAAGGGAATCATTGAGAAAATCAAGGAGAAGATTACTGCAGCTAAAAGTCATGTCCAAGCTAACAAGCCTGAACATGAGGATGGGAATGAGAAAGGGATTATAGAGAAAATCAGAGAGAAGCTTACTGGTCATAATAAACACGAAGACGATGATGAGAAAAAAAAAAAAGGAAAGTCAATTAGAGTGTTTTTACTTGCAGTAAATGATTCTTCATCTTCTTGTCAGCGAAGCAAGCTTTTTCCTATTTCGAAAAATATCGAATCGTGAACAACTCATAGTATATGTGAAATTTTAACGAATAATTCACATTCACAGTGCAGGTTTAGGGCTTTAGCTTTTGTAAAAATAAAAATAAAGTGTGTGTTATGCTATAGGACATGTTTTAGTTATCACTTAACCGGAAAGACATATTTTTGTTGATTATAAAGAAATAGAAAGTGAAAAATTAATGATTTAGTTAATTGATAAATCATAATTTGTCCCTAGAAGTAATATTCTCAAAAATAAAAGGTTTAAGAAAAATGCATGATGGTTTTAATATGAATCCAATCAAAATCAAGGGACTATTACATCAGCGTGACATTAAGGCAGGCGGTTTTAAATAATTTCCGGAGATGGTCGGGTCAATTATAAGCTTAGGCTGGGTTAAAAAGGGCCCAAGAAAGGCCCGTCTAATATCACGTAAAGCGAGAAAAGTGATAAAGGCATACACGGAGAGTATGTGCAGAGGAAATTAGAGAGAGAGAGAGAGAGGACGGTTTTGATCTCTCAGAAGGTCACGAGGAAGAAGACAGACTGTGACTTTTTGTGTTTCCAGCTGCCATAGCTTCTTATTCTTCTTCTGGTGGGTTCAGTTTACTCCCTCACGCGTTCATGCAGTTGGTATCTGATCATTATTAGCTCATTTCATTTAGGTTATATATATATATATATTATATGAATTTGAATACGAAACTAAGTATGAACTAGAAATATGTTGAAAGTGAAAGGGACGACGCGAACTTGACTGAGTTACCAATCCAACAAGCAAAGTAAAGGTCAAAACCAGCTTAACCACGAGACAATGAGCTGGCCACCACCAATCATCGGACAGTTTACGAATGTTGACGTTGAATTGTTTTAAACACGCTAAATGAACAAAAATAATAATCTGATCGTATAAATCTAACTTCCGAAATTTCCTGCGCCGCCAAGCCGATCCAACTCAGCATCAACATTTACGCGCTCAATTGACCCACC
Organism: Brassica juncea; assembly: GCA_018703725.1. Taxonomy (NCBI): domain Eukaryota; kingdom Viridiplantae; phylum Streptophyta; class Magnoliopsida; order Brassicales; family Brassicaceae; genus Brassica; species Brassica juncea. Next base: position 75,938,100 of record CM031936.1, on the reverse strand, counting down.
TCACAGTTTCATTTTGTCTCTTTCTCCAATCGTCTCAACCATCTTGTTTTGGCATGAGCTCTTTGCTATTTTCTTATTACTACTAGTATATTATGTGCATGGTGGACTTATTCCTTTTGTTAACTAAGCACATTATTTCTCGAATAGCATTTACTTGTACCGAACGAAAAAATTTTTAGTTATATAATATTTACAAATTGAATACCAAGCATATGGACAATATGCGCCTGTAACTTAGCCAAGCAAGCTCTGTTTTCTGAATCTCTTGTAATCGATCCCTCAAACATTAGAGATTAATTTGAATAAAAAAACTCTGTGTTACAAAAATAAAAATAAAAATACCAAGCATATGGACAATATGACTTAGTACATGATATAAGATTTACAAAAATGCAAAATCTGTGTCAGTAAAAAAGAATCTTACTGGAAATTCAAATCGAAGCAGCTTAAAAATACCACACAATGAAGATGAAACAAAGCCTGAAGATAAATATACAGCATGCCTTTCAAGCATGGACGGTTTCATTCATTAAATAATCACCTCCCGAAGCTATATAGTAGTAGTATATAATTAATTGATGAAGAGGTGTTACAAAAAAAAAAAAAATTAATTGATGAAGAGAGAAGAAGTAGGTGGGGCCTTGTATTACCAATTGACAAACCAACAGGAAAAAAAAACACGGAATTAGCTTATAATTAGAAAGCATCCTCCCACACCCGTTGGACTTTAAATACACCCCCGAGTCATTGAACTCCATAACTCATACCTTCAACCTCTCTCGACATTTTATCATCACACCTCCTAATCATCAAAGTTTGTTCAGAGATCTATCTCTAGCTAGGCGAGTATATATGGGGTGGTGGCTAAAGTACTGCGGCCTTTGGACAATGACGATGACCATCATTTCTTTAGTTCAGGCTGAAGATCCCTACCGTTTTTTCGACTGGAGGGTCACTTACGGCAACATTTATCCACTTGGCATTCCTCAAAGGGTACATTTTCTTCTAAGATCCACAATATCAATGTGGCTTCTTCTTCTTTTGTTTTGATCATGTTTAATATGTACACGTACCCACGCAGGGAATTCTTATAAATGGACAATTTCCTGGACCGGAGATTTACTCTGTCACCAATGACAATTTGATCATCAATGTTCACAACGATCTGGACGAGCCTTTTCTCTTGTCTTGGTATCTACTTCCCCTTCTTCCTTTTCAAGGCATATTATCATTTAAATAAAGCTTTTGTTATATTAGGAGAAGAATTCGAGCGTTTGGTAATTTGCATGCACATGTGCCGTTTATTCATATAGTATAAATCTTGTTTGTTATGAACCAGTAGGGAATTATATATTACTGATGAACACGTCAAGTTTTCATTCACGTTAATAATAATACAACGAATTTAACGAATATTTTTTTTTAAAAAAATGAAGGAACGGAGTACAGCTGAGGAAGAACTCATACCAAGATGGAGTGTATGGGACTACTTGTCCAATCCCACCGGGCAAGAACTATACTTATGCCATCCAAGTGAAAGACCAGATCGGTAGTTTCTTCTACTTCCCTTCCCTCGCCTTTCACAAAGCCGCAGGTGGTTTTGGTGGCCTCCGTATCCTCAGCCGCCCTCGCATCCCCGTCCCTTTCCCTGAACCCGCCGGAGATTTCACCTTCCTCATCGGCGATTGGTACTCTCACCATGACCACAAGGTACATTCTCTTTCATTTTAATTAACTGGTTATATATATATATATATATATATATTGCACTACTTGTCACATGATGATATGATGCCCATAAATAACATCAAGTGCAAACAATTCAGAATTTGAAGGCACTTTTGGATAGAGGTCACAGGCTACCCTTGCCTGATAAGGTTTTGATTAATGGCCATGGTGTCAGCTTTTCTTCTTCTCTCACCGTTCAGAAAGGTTCATTTTAATAAAATACACACTTTAGTATGAAATTAAGATCACACACATATATATATATATATATATATATATATTCTTGATCTCATCACCTTTTGTGGACGTATTTGATCAGGTAAAACGTACAGATTCAGAATATCGAATGTCGGGCTTCAACACTCGCTAAATTTCAAAATAGTAGACCATCAGATGAAGCTCGTTGAGGTTGAGGGAACCCACACGATCCAGTCCATGTATTCCTCACTCGACATTCACGTTGGTCAGTCTTACTCTGTCCTAGTCACCATGGACCAGCCTGAGAAAGACTATTCCATCGTCGTCGCCACTAGATTTGCCGCCAAGAAGATCCTGGTCGGATCCACTCTCCACTACTCCAACTCCAGACAAAGCATGATCTCTTCTGCTTCTCTCTCTGCTAGAGGGCCTGCCGATGAACTAGACTGGTCTATCAAACAAGCCCGGTCCATTAGGACTAACTTGACAGCGTCAGGGCCAAGGCCCAACCCTCAGGGCTCGTACCATTATGGCCGAATCAATATCTCTAGGACTTTAGTACTAGAAAGCTCAGCAGCCCTCGTGAAGAGGAAGCAACGCTATGCCATAAACGGCGTGTCGTTTGTGCAATCAGACACTCCGCTGAAGCTGGCGGATTACTTTAACATCAGAGGTGTTTTCAAAGTGGGAAGCATCCCTGACCAGCCGAGAAGAGGAGGAGGAGGAGGGATAAGGCTGGACACCACAGTGATGGATGCAAACCACAGGGCGTTTATTGAGATTGTCTTTCAAAACCGCGAGAAGATCGTCCAGAGTTACCACCTCGATGGATACAGCTTTTGGGTTGTTGGGTGAGAACTATACCTAAATGATCATACTATATGATGAGGAGATTAATCATATACATATCTAATATTTATGTGAATGTTGTCGAATTTAACCTATGTGAGTTGTCCGCAGAATGGATAGAGGAACATGGTCACATGCGAGCAGACGAGAGTATAACCTCATGGATGCTGTTTCTCGCTCAACTACTCAGGTACCTGAACATTATGTTTGCATATATATATATATATATATTTGAACCTCAAATCAAGTTGAAATGTGTGTGTGTTTAATTTTTCTATTTTGTTGTAGGTGTATCCAGAGTCATGGACAGCCGTATATGTGGCATTGGACAATGTAGGGATGTGGAATCTAAGGAGCGAGTTTTGGGCGAGACAATACTTAGGTCAACAGTTGTATATACGAGTTTACTCCTCGGTTCACTCTCTCAGAGATGAATATCTTTTGCCCAAGAATGCTTTATTGTGTGGTCGAGCTTCCAACATGTAGAGACCCATCATCACTCCGTAGATCACATTTGTATTACTTTATCCACAATCTATAATAGATTTGATTAACCACTATCATTTAGATATATATATATATATATATATATTCTGTTTGGAAATTGTTTCAAAAAAATATTCTGTTTGGAAATAAATGACAAGTTATGCATAATTCTTTACCAAATAGCTCTATTTTTTTTTTTTTTTTGTAACAGCTCTATTTTTTGTATTATTTAAATAGTAAGTTATTCTTCCGTACTCACACCCGAATATAACTATATACAAAATAATTGAATCATAATAATTGTTAAATATTCGTTTTCATTCTTTATGAATTTTAAATAAAGTTATAATTTATAATATGACAAATAAATAAAATTGTATTGAGTATACTTCTATAAATATTTACATGTTTTTTGTAAGTTTCAAGTCATTTTAATGTATATTATGAAAATAAATAAAATATTGTATCAAGTATCATTATGCTCTCATCTTAATTAGATATGTGATTTCATATACAATAGGTTGGATCGGTTTCATTCATGTATGATATGTTGAGCTCTATTCTTTCAAACTAAACAGCCATTTTAGTTAAGTTAAAATTATCTGAATTATTATTTTCTTAATTTTATTTAGTTTGTTTTACTTTTTGGATTTATGAATATATTTACCAAAGTTTTTATAATTTGATGGATATAGGTTGTTTTGAGAACAAATAGAAAACATAAAGTCCTAGTTATATTTATACTTGTAATACTTTGAAATTTTGATATATGTCATTTTCGACAAAATATATATATATAAAAAAAAAGTTGAAGTGTTGAGGGATTGAGAGTTAGTTACATAAGCAAACCAAATCTTACAAGCACGGTATGTTTGTGTATTGTAATTTGTAGACCGCCAAGCCAACCAAGTCTTAGTTTGATGTTATGTGAATTTTTTTTTTTCAAAATGTTTTACAACAACAACAGCTAAAGACTGCCAGACTGAGTCTGTTTCTGGTAGCTGTCTTCATTGTTGGGCTATCATCGGTGGACTCTGCACTTTGTTACATGTTGGCTCTACTATTGAGGAAGGCAAATTTCATTTTGATTTGTAGGTCAATGTTGTTGTTGTTGTTCCATGTAGAAACAAGAATCAAAGGCAAAAAAAAAAAGAAAAAAAGATATCAAATATGCTAAAGTGTAATCTATAATATAACTAGGGTCGGTCCGCCCTACGTGCGGGATATACTTTACCTGTAATCAAGATTATTATTTTTTATATGATTTGTGGTTTGTGTTTTAGGTTTACATTTGCAAAAGATGTACATGAGATATACTATTTTCTTAATTAAAATTAACCAAACAACTAATTTTTACTATTAACATAATTTTACTCTCTCTCTCTCTCTTCACTCTACGGACGTGTTACTAACCGAAAATATATAAATATATCAGTTAAAGAGTATTTCAAATTGTTTAGTTTATTTAAAATTTAAGGTGATATTAACTTTTATTATGTATGTTTTGTTATTCTTTTATAGATCATGATCATCTTAATATTAAAATGTTCATGAATACATAATAATTTTACAAATTTTCTTTGGTTATTCTACTGTAGTTATGATAATTTTGATAATAAGTAAAATAATGTTTAATACAAAAATCTTAGATTATATTTTTTCTTATGAATATTTTTAAAATTTATGTCTTTGATATTATATTATTAGTTATGTGCTAAAATATTATTTTAGATTGATGTCATGTTTTCTTAAACCTAAAATAAAATATTTATAAAAACAAATTCTGCATTATTAAATAATTTACCAATAAATTTGGTTTAAAATAATAAGATGATGAAAATGTCGAATACTTAATAAAACTTTAAAAATTATAGTGTTAAATTTTTAGACAACTTTTCTTGATAAAATACCATCACGAAAGTAAATGATTCAGCTTTATTAATTGTGAAACATTTATATATATATATATATATATATATATATATATATATATATATATTTGAAACTATTGTTTTTCATATCGTATTAGTTCTAGATCTCTTAAAAAAGGTTCACTAATTTTTTTTTCTTTCTTCTTATATCATCTTCCTCTTTTCTCTTGTTCTCTGTTTCTCATCTCATTTCTTCTGCATCTCATCTCATTTCTTATCACTTTTCTGTCACAATCCGTTAAGCACAACCATGAGCTTAACAAAAAAAATTTCATCACTTTTTTGTGTTGTTTATTAAGAGAAATGAACTGATGATTATGTTGGAAGAAAACTTTCATATTTATAATGTAGGATTAACACAAAGGAATGAATGAATGGATTCATTGAATGTGAGATCGTGCGAGAAGTAGAGAATATGTATTAATGTGAATTTTAGTGAAGATGCATGAACCAAGTTAATTTCCATAACGGCACCAGATTAAAGAAGTCTATTCAGCTTCCAACTGTATTAATGTAAATTTTAGTGAAGATGCATGAACCAAGTTAATTTTCGTAACGACACCAGATTAAAGAAATCTATTCAGCTTCCAACTGACATTGATCGGAATCGTTCGTCACGGTGAAAGCGTTGGATTTCTATTGACAGTTGACTGAACGGGAATTGTTGCTCGACAGCCAGTTTCTTCAAGTTTCGTATACAGTTTTTTTTTTTTAAAGATGTATTTGGACTGTAGCAAACACATAAAATCCATTAAACTCAAGAATTAATGAAATATTGATCTTTGGTTTCACGGGACACGTGTCGCGCTATCAGCCTCCGAATTAATGACATGGAATCCCATGTGGCATGTCTAAGAAGAGAGGAAACTCATCTTTATAATAGATTAATAATAGATGGGGGACTTCACTCCCTCTTGAGCCGACACGTCAGCATTTTTGTAGGTCCCACTGGTACTTCTTAAATAATAAATATGTTTTTTATAAAACATGTACAAACATCTATCTTAGCTCAGTTGGTTAAATTCTCTTCTATCACCCCTAAAATTTCCAACCCGGGTTCAACACTCTTTAGTGCATCTGTTTTCCTTTTTTTCCTAATTTTTATTTGTTTCTTTTTGTTATATACCAAAAGTCCAATATATTTTTACGTTTTTATTTGGATCCACATTAATATTTGGACTAGACAATTTAATTTAGTTATTGTTTTTTTTGTTTTTTTTTGTTTCTCAGTCCAAATTGAAGATTTGTATTTATTTTTAATCAATAATTTGACAATCTAATATTATATATAATCAAATATAATAAAATTTTAATTTTAAATTATTATTATTTAAATATATTTTAATTAAATAATTTATTTAATTGATGACACCTAAAAAAATATTTCTGGGTACGCCACTGATTGGACTGACATTTTCAGTGATTTATCAAATGGTTTCGCACGATTTATCTAGCTGTGGTGGATGATGAGTCACACTCCGGCTGCAACAAGCCAACAGATCATTCCGATTATGAGACGCCACCAAGAGCAAGCCAATAACACCATGTGGGGAAGAAGGTATGAATAGAATGTAGCGCAACAAATTCACCAGAGATTGAGGACGTTGAAAATACCCGTAAGCACCACAGTGAGTGATAGGAAATTATTATTCCTATCAGCCCGTCAACCGTAGTTTCAATGTGTAGTTTTTAAAATTGCTATTATCTTTGTCACCCACTTAAAATTTTGTTTTTTTCCTGCAAATATTTATCTCTTACGAGGTTTTCTTTATCATTTGAATTTAAACGAAGTGTTTACGGGTTTACACAATTCATCATATTCTTAATTCATTTCATTTGAACATGTTCAGAAAGAAACACAAAATACTTTACCATTAATATATTGTTAAACGAGTTTAACTTTATCAAAATAATGGAAAATGGTACATATGCATCCTCATAAGATCACATTTACTGAAAAGAATTGGCAAAAACTTTAGGCATTTTAAAATACTGGATACTACTTGCCTATATATATATCGTTATTTTAGTGTAACGTATCTTTAATTGTTTCCTTTCACAACTCAAGTTAAAAAATAATAAAAACCTTCAAGAAAATCCTCAATTAATAATTAATATTGACTCACCAACCAATATTTTAGAAAATAAATTTGAACATAAATAACAAAATATAACCAAATAAATTTGCTAGAATTACCTCCAAAACAATTGAATGATATAAATTGCATATGTAAAGTTATTGTATCTAATAAAATATCTACAATTTAGTCACCTCTTTTTCAATGACTAAATAGATATAACATCGTAAATCAAAACTCATATATTATTGACACCTTTAAAAATATACATAATATATTAGCATATACAGGAAAACGAGTGAGAGTACATGTTAAACCATTTTCAAACTTAGAAATATACACATTTAAAACATGCAGCCAACAAATTAAAATTATTAGAAGGAAATGACATGAAAAAATGCGATAAAAAGTTTTGAAATAAATAATCTGCAACGACTTGTTGTCTTCTCTAACGACCAACATCTTCCCACAAAGTTTCGAAGTAGAGGGTTCACTTTAACAAGTGCGGTCGCGAATATGAAGATGGATCTTCTGAAAACTTGAAAAACAATGATCAACCGAAAACGCAAAACTCACAACTATTGAAATTATGTCCATAACTCGGCGCTTGCGCGGGGGCTAAGCACCTAGTTAAACTAACAACATAGATTAGGCATGGGACTAGAGGAGTAAATAAGTACGGCTTCCTTTGGAGACTTAATAATACTGTGTCGTTTTTGAAAGCGATTGTTAATAACCGGCCCGGTTCGGTATAGCGGAAATAAGCTAAAGTCGGGCATTAAAGAGTCCTTCCGGTTCCGGAGATCCAAATCAGATGGGAGCGATTAGGAGGTGAAAGAGAGGGAGAGATCTGTCTGTCTGGGGTCTGGTGGTGAAGATGATGAGTGATTTTCAGAGATCACTTTCTGTGCGGTTGAGCCGCCGGGGAGAAAGGAGTAGTCATCAATCTAATAAAGGTCTGTCCTTTTTTTTTTTTTTTTCTTGTGCTAAGAAGAAGAAGGTAATGAAGTTAATAAGGCTGTGCTTTTTTGTGGAATGAATGTTACAGAGGAGGAGGAGGGTTTAGGTGGGATGTTCTCTCCGAGTAGTAGAGTCCATTCAATAAAAAAAATATGGAAGGCAGGATTCGTACGTCTGCTACTAGTTGGAGGCATTCTCTGGATGCTTCTCATTCTTCTTGCTCTCCTCTTTCATGTTTGGTCTTGTCAATCTTCCCTTTCCTTCTTCTCTGGTAATTATGCTTTTCTCTTTCTTCATCATCACTAACACCACTTGTTTCTTTTTTTTTCTATGTTCAATTGATAGTGTTGTTTCACTTTGGCAGCCATTTGCAACAAAGAAGGCAGACTCTATGTCGTCTTAGACACCATTGGCTTTGTACCTAAACCACAGCACCGTAAGTCTTTTTCTTTTTTTTTTTTTTAAAACCAAACCTTTCTACTGCTTTTTCTACACTGACGTCTTTCTTTTTATTCTTAGGATGCCCCATTCCGGTAGCCTATGACCCTGATAAGGTGCTCCTTCCCACTTCTATAACCCCTGATTCTATTGTCACCAATCTTTCCTACATTACAGAGGATCATTCCTCCACCTCTCACTTTCCTCTCTTTGGCGGCAACATTACCTGGTCCCAACGCCAACAAAGCTTTCAACTTCAACCCGAGATGAAGGTTGCCATATCTCTCTTCTTTCTTCCCACTATTATTTAACTTCCAAACTATTTATTATTATTATTATTCCCCTTTCTTTCAGGTCCATTGCGGGTTCATCCCAGGTGGTGGTGCTGAAATGTCATCTCTGGACAAACAATACGTTAAGAAATGTAAATTTGTGGTTGCCACTGGGATTTTCGATGCTTATGATCAACCCCACCAGCCATCTAACATTACTCAGCGTTCCAAGAACCTCTTCTGTTTCCTTATGGTCGTAGACGAGGTCTCTCTTGATTTCTTAAGATCAAACACTACTGTGAGGCAAGATGTTCAAGGAGGCAATTGGGTTGGCATTTGGCGTCTGATTCTACTGAAACCCCCTCCTTATGATGAACCTAGGAGGAACGGTAAAGTCCCCAAAATCTTAACTCACAGGCTATTCCCTCAAGCACGCTACAGCATTTGGATTGATGGCAAAATGGAGCTTATCGTTGATCCCTTGCTTATTTTAGAAAGGTATAATAATAACCACATTCGTCTCATCCAATTTTTTTTTTTTTAAAAGGAAGTAGTAGCAAAGGATGGATCCACTATTACTTTTCAAGAAATTCCTAAAAGATGCATATCTGTCTTGCAGGTATTTGTGGCGTGGGAAGCATACATTTGCCATAGCTCAACACAAACATCACCGAAACATATATGAGGAAGCTGACGCGTGCAAAAGGAGAAAGCGATATGCCCGACCTCTGGTTGATCTTCAGATGAAAATATATCGGTACGAGGGATTAGAACCATGGAGCATCAAGAAGAGCACTGTTAGTGGTAAACAACATAAAACAAAAACATTATCAATGTCTGTCTCCTTGTTAATAATAATACTAAGACTATTTCTCTTGTTTTTTTATGCGTTAAACAAAAACAGATGTTCCAGAGGGAGCGGTGATAATAAGAGAACACACTGCAATGAACAATCTGTTCAGCTGCCTGTGGTTCAACGAGGTACACCTGTTAACACCGAGGGACCAGCTAAGCTTTGGGTACGTAGTGGACAGACTAAAAGGAGCCTTCAAGGTGTTCATGTTTCAGAACTGTGAGTACAACTCTCTGTTTGAACTCCACCCTCACATCAGAGAACATTCCTCAAAGATAGAGTGGGTCAAGAGTCTAAAGGAATTGAAAGGGAAAGGAGAGAGTTTGAAGGAGAGCAGAGGAGGCTTTGGGCTATGGACTCCATACCCTGGGGATCTGGATTCCGTTGAGCTGCCAAAGGTAGTAAGAACTTCTAAAGCTGGTTGAGGCCAAGAAACGTTGTGCTTTCTATTTGAGCGTGCTTCTCTAGGGATGGGGGGTTAAATTCCAAGTGTTACAACCTTGTTAAGCATGCACTTCTATCGAAAACATTTTTGTAAAAGAAAACATGATCAGCATAGCTCAAGGGGTTTAATACATTAAGGCAAAAAAAAAAAACAAATGTATAAATTGTTGCACAAATGTAATTTGGTAAAAGAAAAAAGAAAAAGAAAGAAGAAAAGGGTCTCCGACCACGGCTTTCATGGCGCTGGACGTCTAACTGAATGCTTCCAATTGGCATACTATTTGTTTTGCTTTTTTTTTTTTTTTCCTTTGTACAGTAGAAGAAGAACACAAATTTTGAAAACAATTGTGATTTTTTTTTTTAGAGTAACAAAACTACCACTTGATCCCTTCCCAATCAACAATAATTAAATATATAGATATATAGTTTACACAGCACATCATCATCATCTTGTTTGGAAATAATTGAGGGTGGTCAGGAGGAGGCGCCAGCAGTGGTGCAAGGTGCCAAGCTGTTGTGAGGAAGGTTCACTCCGGCGCCTCTGACTGACACTGACGGTCCTCTCGCTCTGCTCACTACTAGGCTTGTGTCGAAGAAGACAACTATCACTGTTATGTCATCGTGGAAATGCCTTCGTACACCTCTGTCTATCTTTTTCAGGTCTGAGTACCTCATCTCTCTCTTCTTTGCTGCTTCTTTAAGCGCCACTTTCACCAGCCTCTTTGCTATCCCCTGCCCCAACCACAACCATAACAACATCATCAACAAACTTTGTATATATATTTTAATAATATGAGTGTGTGTGTGTGTGTGTGTGTTCTCTCACGTTACGGGGATGATTGTGGACAATCTCTACAGCTTCTTGGTTGCTCATATGTTCCCATAGTCCATCGGATGCGCATATTATAAACTGGTCATGGGGCCGAAGTGTATGGACCGTGATGGAAGGCTCTGCACTCAGTAAGGGCCTGCTGAAGGGTGCCCTCAGTCTGAATTTCGCATACAATGGTTCCCTGTTGAACTCCGACCGTTTCAGATACACATCCCCAATGGATCTTGATACCTAATTTGATCACCATCTCATCAGACCAAATAGATAATAATAATAAGCACATTATTCATTAATTAATTATTTACTTATTTATGTCACCTGAATGATTCCTTTAACTCTCCAAACGTTATGTTTGAGAAGAACGATATCAGGATGGTCGGGATGAAGGCCCTGGAGTTCGCGTCGAACTGACTCAATAGAGGCATTATGCTCTTCGGAGAGCTGAGTGGCGTGAACACCAGAAGATGTTGTTGACTGTCCGAGGACGGCACGGGAGTCACCAGCATTGGCAACGTAGAGGGTTCCATCGGAGATGACGCAAACAAGGCAGCAAGAGCCAACGGTGGCAATTTGAGGCCTAGTTTGGAATTGATTAGTAACTAAGGATAGGAAACCTTCTTCGGTCGCTTGGAAGGCTTTCTTTATCACTTCCGTCGACATACACTCTTGCTCCGCAGCAAACCCTGGTGTGTCAAAGTTGAATGCTTTATATAATTCCTTTCCTTTTTTCTCTAGAAAAAAAAAAAAAAAAACAAACAAGACTCTGTCTCTTGTCTCAAGAGAGAGAGAGAGAGAGAGAGAGTAAAGGAGGAAGGAACTGACTGTTGAGATGGTGGAAGAGATGATGGTTGATGAAGCGGGAAGTCTCAGGGCCGCCGTGACCATCGTAGACGCCAACAAAGGTGCCGTAAGGAGGAGCAGAGGAGTGGGAGGAAAGAGAACCAGACTCGAGCTGGCTCTGGTCCTCGAGCAAGTTGTTAGCTTGAACGACGGCCATGGAGAAGTCACCAAAGACGTGGTGACCGGAGTCACGGAACCACAAGAGTCCATCTTGACGGCCGCCGCCAGAATCAGAAGGACCAGCACCCTGGTGGTGGTGGTGGTGGTGAGAAGGCCAGAGACAGGCATTGAGAAAGTTCATCAAGGCAGAGAGCATCCCTCATCTCATCTCATCTCATCACTTCACTATATATCCCAACTCAACATTACCAACTTCCAACTGCCCAGCGCACAAAATATATAATCGATCAATCAACTGCTAATGACAAAGATCCCCCAATTAAACTTAAAAAAACCTGCTGATTTTCAAGCCAATCGAGAGAAACAGTCCCAAAAAAAGAAAGAAAGGGGGCTCTGATTTTCAATTCAAAAATGGAAACTTTACCTTTGTGAGATGGAATCCAAGTCGAAGATGGATGAGGAGAGGAGAGGAGATGTGGTGGGCGTGGAATTTCTCAGTTGCAGATCTACGGATCACACACACCCACACTAATAATAATAATACTTTACCTTTCTTTTTTTTAATAATCTATATATATAATAAAGCAAGGCCCTAATCGATGACGGGAAGGAGGAAGGAGGAAGGAGGAAGGAGAAGAAGACCAGACTAATTAATATATATTAACACAAAAAAAAAAAGAAGGAAAAAGGGTCTTGTCAGTTGGCAAAGTTGAGAACTTTCTATGTAATATAAAAAAAAAAAACAGTGAGCGATGAAGGAAAGGGAGGGGAGATAAGCATTTGGTCAAGTCGCCCAACGATACGTCTCTCTCCTTCCTTCTCTCTTCTATTTAGCAACGACTAACTAACTAGGCAGTAGAAAAATCATTTTGAATCTTCTAGGTTAATCTCTAGCAGACATGACCCATAAAATACCAACGAACGATTGCAAGGTCGGAGCCAGCACATGAAAGGTCCCCTCCCCCACCCCCTCAAGCTTTTTGGGCTCCACAACTCTCCTCCTTTTGCCCCTTATTACTTTTTTTTTTTTTTGGACAAACAAACATTGCTTTTCACTAGTCGGGATTAAGCTCCCAAAACCGAGTTCCTTACAGACATAGAGAGAGCAGATTTTGCCACCAAATCTGCCTCGGAGTTGAAGTTACGAGAGATAAAACTAAAGGTGATTACATCAAAGAAGTGAACAAAATGATAGATATCAAACATGATACCGAACAGTTCAGGTTGATACCCTCCCATCTTCAAGAGATTGATTAGAGAAAGGGAATCAGAGAGAACGGCCAGGGATCGGACGTTTGAGTAGACGGCATTAGCTACCGCACGATGAACCGCAATGGCCTCTGCCATAAGTGCTGATGAGACATGGGTATGAGCTTCCGATACTGCTGGTAGTAACTGAGTAGCTTCACCTGAAAAAATTCCCCCAATTCCGCAACATTCTGTCCTTGCATCCCAGGCGGCATCTACCTTGACGACGAGCATTCCAGGCTGGGACGACGGGGGAGGGCAGGTTGAACGGACGTGATGCTGTGGAGAAGAGAGAGGTCGTGGTATCATCACCACATTTTGTTCCTGAGAATTTGCCCACTCCTTTGCATCTTTAATGCTTTTGAGAGCTATATCTTGGGCTGAAAAAGCTCTTTTCTCAAAGATCAACTGGTTCCGCGCTTTCCATAAATTCCATAAGACCCAAGGCCAAATCGGTGATACTAAACCAACCGGAGGAAGTGGAACAAAGTTACCTCCTTGCTGAAGCAAATCTCTTAGAGATGTGAGAGAGAAAGAGGGTTGCTGTGCCATTGGGAGGATGCTCCAGACCTCTTTCGCTAGTGGGCACTGAAGAAAAACATGGAGATCATCCTCATGGGCATCACATTTCTTACAGTTAAACCGCGGGAGGCCTCTCCTTTCCAGGTTGGCACTCACCGGAATCGCTTTTCTCACAATCCTCCAGAGGAAATCCTTAAGCTTTGGAGCTGTTTTTATATTCCAAATGTATTTGAGCCAATTGAAGGGATCGATCTCTGCATAACTATCATGGACAGCTGTTCTTCCCAATCCATATCCAGTCTTTGTTGTGTAAATTCCTGATTTCTCGGGAAGCCACACTAGCGTGTCGGGAGAGGGCGCTGAGCTCGTCTTAATCCTCAAGATATCCTCCTCATATTGAGGTATAACATTTCGGATTTTATCCACATCCCATTTATTTGTAAGAGGACATATCAGCTCACTGACCAGGATTGATTGATGTTCCATGGTTGGCGGGCCCATAGGTTTCCTCGGCGACTTGAAAGACAACCATGGATCCGACCAGAGACGAATTGTAGAGCCATCACCTACTGCCCAGCCTAATCCTTTTATCAGTAATTCCCTGCCCGCTAATATGCTTCTCCATCCATGCGAGGCTGTAGGTGAAACTGGACAATCCAAGAAGGAGCAGTTTTGAGAATATTTACCCATGAGAACTTGCGCCAGCAAGGAGTTCGGGTCCTTTAGAATTCTCCATCCGATTTTTGCAAGCAGTGAATCATTGAATATTTCAATGTCTCTGAATCCAAGACCTCCAGCATATTTGGGCAGTGTCATTGTGTCCCATGAGACCCAACAGATTTTCCGCTTGTCCGGAATGGTATCCCACCAGAATCGAGTCAATAAAGACTGTATTTGTTTGCATAAGGATGCAGGGAGTTTGAAGCATGACATTGCATAGCAAGGCATTGCTGCCAGAACAGACTTGAGCATTACTTGCTTGCCAGCTCCCGAGAGATACCTCGTCGACCAACTGTGTGCTTTTTGTCTTATCCTGTCGAGGATAGAGGCAAAGATGTCTCTTTTCTTGCGGCCAAACTGCTCGGGTAACCCAAGATATTTTCCTATGCCACCTTCCATCGCTATGGACATTGATTCCTTCACTCTAGCTCTGACGGTATCTGGCGTTTTTGCTGAGAAGGTAATAGCTGATTTTTGAGGGTTGATCTTCTGTCCCGATACTGCTTCATACGTTGTCAAAATTCTCATCAACGCTGAGACACATGAAGGCTTAGATTTGCAGAAAAACATAGTGTCATCAGCGAATAGTAGATGGTTGATTGGCGGGCTTTTACGAGAGACCCGAACTCCTGGTAGCGATCCATCTCTCTGTCCTTTCGCACACAAAGCTGACAGTACTTCCGTGCATAAGATGAAAATGTGGGGAGATAAAGGATCCCCTTGGCGCAGACCACGCGTCGGTTTCACTAAACCTTGTGGTGAGCCATTTAAGAGAAACGGGTATGACACTGATTCAATGCACGCCATGATCCACGAGATCCAAATCGGATCAAAACCGAGTTGGTGCATGACTTCCTTCACGAAACCCCACTCGATCCTATCATATGCCTTGCTCATGTCCGTTTTTACAGCCATGGAGCACCGTTTCTTTGCCTCCGAGGTTCGTAGATAATGAAGAGTTTCGTGCGTGATCAATACGTTGTCCGAAATTGCTCTTCCCGCCACAAATGCTGATTGAGTGTTGGAGATGAGTTGTGGCAGTAACGGTTTGAGTCTCCTGGTCAGAATTTTAGCGATGATCTTATAATGAGTGTTGCACAAGGCAATGGGCCTATAATCCGCCACTGACCGAGGACCCGAAACCTTAGGTATTAGCCTGATGTGTGTTTCGTTTTGCTGTGGATGGAGCTGACTCGAGATAAAGAAATTCCGGACGTCCCTGGTGACATCTGAGCCTACTATATGCCAATAGGATTGATAAAAGGTAGCAGAGAATCCATCTGGCCCGGGAGCTTTCCCTCCATTGATAGATTTCATTGCTTCCCTTATCTCCGAATCACTCGGTAATGCAATCAATCTTTCATTCATTTCCGGAGTTACTTTCCTTGTAAGTAAACCTTGGATCTGGGAGAAGGAATCGTTGCCATTCGTCGTGAAGATAGAGGTAAAGTACTCAGATATTACTCGAGCAATTTCATGCTCTTCATACACCGCTCCTCCCTGAGTATCCTCTATGACAGAAATAGCATTTATCGTACGTCGGGTTCTGGTTGCAGCATGAAAGAAACCCGTGTTTTTATCTCCCTGTTTGAGCCATTGGATCCTGCTCCTCTGTAGCCAGAACTGTTCCTCAGCTAGATAAGCTTTCCGAAGGTCAGAGTTGAGAGATTCAATAAGGCCTGTGTCCGGAAAAGGATCAGAAAGAGCTCTCTCCAGCGCCTCCTGGGTTTGTTTGATGATCAAATTGCTCTGACTCTGTTGCTCTTTCGCCCATAGTATGATACTTCGCCGACATTTGTTGAGCTTCAGAATAACGGAGTCTAGCGGGGATGCATTCCACGCTTCGTCGATTATTCCAGTGACTTCTTCTTGTTCCGTTAGAGCTCTGTTGAACCGGAACATGCCCCTTCTTTTTGGTTTCTCACCATTGAAATAAGTCATTAAAGGCCTATGATCAGATCCTTCGAATCGTAAATACCGACATCTACCCATAGGGTATGCTTCCGCCCAAGAGCAATTCCCCATCGCTCTGTCCAACCGTGAGCGAATAAAGTGGGTATGCCGGTTTCCTCGCCAAGACAGATGCTCTCCCGAGTGCTTGAGGTCCCAAAGCCCATTTTGGGTAACAAAAGAACGAAATGCTGAGAAAGATCCTTCCGGTCGAATCGGGCCACCGACCTTCTCCGCGTTATTAAGGATGTCGTTAAAATCACCTGTAAGCAGCCAGGGATCATCTCTTCCCTGTCCCACAACGCCTAGCTTATTCCAAAAGGACGCTCTGTTTTCCGTTGCCGGAGCTCCATAGACAAACGATACAAAGGAGGAGGTCCCCTTATACACAATTCTCACGTCAATTAAGTTGGGAGAGGATTCGAGAATTGTAATGTCAGTTTCATCGTCCCACAAAAGAGAGAGACCTCCGCTCAGTCCGACTGGTGGCACAGAGAAATACTGAGAATAACGTAGGGACTGAAGCTTTTTATTAATAAACTCATCTTCATTTTTTGTCTCCATAAGAAACATTACATTAGGAGCCATACGCTTATGGATCTCCTTAATACGCCGGATTGTCTGGACGCTCCCAAGTCCTTGACAATTCCAGCTAGCAATGACTAAGGAAGAGATCTTTGATGGGGCCGAAAATCCACCCCACCCCTAGTGCTTCCCGGTATAAACACCGTAGCTGGTTGATCCGTCTTCTTTCTCTGTTTGCTCGTTCCAGCCTTATCACAAGGCAAATCTTTGTCTTTATCAATCACCAATTTCCTTCTTGTTGATGTTGCAATACGCCCTGAGCTGGGTTTCTTTTGGACAAGTCCCAGGAGAGGGCTTCTTGCTATTCGCTTCCTTATAGCCGGCTTGGAAACTTTTCTTTTGACTGCAGATTTGCTCTGGGGAGCTAAAGGGATCGACCCTCTACCAGTCTTAGTTCCTGATATACTCGCACCGAGTCTACGTGATGCAGGAATCCTATCCCCTTCCGAGCTAATGTGCTCTGGAACCTCCAGCTCCATATTGTCAGCTTCATAAACTCTGCTCTCCACTTCCTGCAGTCTTCCTGAATCGAAACTCGGAGTTCTTCGCGCGGGTTCCGAGAGTCGGGCCAGAGCTGACTTTCTCTCCTTAGATCCTGAGTTTGATCTTTCTTTGCTTGTTGTTGGAACACCCAGCCGTTCCTTAATGGTTCGTTTTGGTGAGCCTTCTGCTTTAGGGGTAGTTGAGATAGCTCGTTCTTCCAAAGTTGGGAGCGAGTTCCTGAGATCAATGCCCTCCTCAAAGATAGGTGGAATCTGATGGGGAACCGAAGATCCCGTGGAGGGTCTGTTGTGTTCCACCACACAGTACTCAAAGGACGGATACTTAGTCCTCACACTAGCAGAGTTTGATCGAGCAGTTCGTGAGAGGATAGAAGGCTTTCTTTGCTGACTCTCACGACGATCATAGCATGATCTATCAGAGGCTCTGCTTCTCCCTGCGAGCTCATATCTGTCCTCATGGTGCCTAGAGAAGGAGCGAGAGTCATCAAATCTCCTGTATCCTCGTCTGTCGTCATGACGCTTCTTCTCTGCCTCAATTCTTTGTAACGCAATTCTCTGCGTAATCCCAAGGAGCCTTTCCTTAGGCGGTAATGCATTCACAGGTCGATGAGGACAAGCTGCCTCCTCATGAAAAAGGGAGAAACATGTGAAACAATGTTTCTCGATTTTCATATACTCGAACTCAACCTCAGTGACGTCCTCCGTTGGCAGTTCGATGTCAGTTTTCATGATTAAAGGCTTAAGTCCATTAACCTCCACCCAAATCTTAGCCTCGTTTTTGTCTCTGATCGAGCAGTTACCAATCTCTCGTCCTATTGTGAGGATGGTATCTTCTGACCAATAGTGTAGGGGAATGCCATGGATCTTTACATTAAAGGAGATGATGGAAGGGAACTCTTCCGAAACTGTAGGCTCCCATCTCTGTAATAGCAGCATCCATCTTTTGTAGTGGTAGGGACCCTTCTCCAGGACCTGAATTAGATCATGTTCCGTCTCGAACTTAACCTGAAACTTATCAAGTCCTAACGCTCTTCCTTCTATTCTTCCTTCAAGATTCCAGACCTGAGCCATAAAATCAGTAACAGCTCTGGTGGGTTTTTGAACTTGAGGGTTTGTAAGTCTCCCAATGATAGTGAGCCTGTTGGCCTCTATGAGCTCTGCATTGTCGTTAGCCGGTATACGCACCGGAGGTCTCTTAGTTGGGAGCTCAGGGGGAGCTTGCCATTTTTCTTTTTCAGCTCTACTGAACCTTCGAGCCATTGTGAGAAGAGAATTTTAAGCTTTAACCTTCCTTTGTTGATCCCGGAAAAACAGAGTAGTTATGGGAGTAGTTATTGCCAACTAAAACCAGTGAAGAGAATCTCTTGAAAACCTTTCCAGAGTAATAAATGCTTCAGAGATAACGCTTCTGATAAATGCTCCTCGAACTTGCAGGTACCGTTTCGGAGGGAGGTTATAACAACCCAGGGTGTAACAAGTCTGCTACTAGAAAGAACTCATGACTCAGATCTATGGAGGCAGTGGAGTAAGGTTTCTTTGCGGGGTCAAACGGTGAGGAGGAGTGCAGAACTGGCGCAGGAGCTGAGCACCTGGCTGACCCTCCGACGAGGTCGGGGGCTGAACCCGGCGAGGTTCCGATCAGGAGCGTCGTCTGCCGTACGGAACTGGCTATGGACCGATGGATACTTCTAAAGGGGGTAAGCTTTTGAAATGTAACAGGGAATTACAGAGGATAAAGTACAGAAGAAGGAAAGAAGCCGCGGGGTAAAAAGAAGAGACAGCAAGGAGCTACTGGATAAAGATGCTTCTCAAAACTCGTGCCTGGGAGAACAATCGCATGAGAGAGAACTCGTGCCTTGCCCCTTATTACTAACAGATATATATATATAGAGAGAGAAGCGATGGCCAAACCCACCCCCCATAACATTGAGAGAGAGAGAGAGACCATGTACGACTTTATATTCAAAGTTTATTCATTTCAGTCTCTTTCTCTCTCTCTCTTTGATATTCAAAGTTTCACATAGTTTTGGGTCAAATTACATATATATAAATATATGACAAAATCAAACAAAGAGAAGAATGATCGGTGACATATATATATGGTCTTGTGTCGTGCCCGGCGGACGGGGTTGTTTATTAGACGTTGTTTTAGCTCTACCTATCCCTGTGAATTGGCTAATGGAACCCACCATTCTTTTTTTGTTTGCTTATCCCACCACCGACCCTTTGTTTCTACCCACTCTCCTATATATACCCCGACCATTACAAACTCTCCTGGGGAAATATTTTTATTTCGGAGCGTCAATATTTTTAGGCTTGTAGAATTTAGGGATAAATAATATATATATATATATATATATGGTGGATTCACCATGAATCTATTAATTTTTTATACAAATTATATCAAACGCTTTTATGCGGTGAACCTCAGATGATAAAAAAAAATATATATATATATAGAGAGCAGGTTTGGGCTTTTATACAAAAACTAAGTCGATTTTTAATATAAGAAAATTGATTGGGACAGGAAAGGGATTGGGATAAAGTGAGATATGTCACTTTACCTAACATTTATTTAATTTTTATTTTATTAATGTATGTATCTCTAAATTTGTCCCCCATGGACTCTTTCTAGTTATTTATACTTCTGTTGTGCCAATAATAGAAGTAGAACAAGCAACTATTAATACTTCAGCAAAAAAAAAAAAAAAAAGAGTAAAAGCAAACCTATTTGAATGATAGTGAAAATTTTGTTTCTAATATAGTACGAATAATTAATTCCATGATAACTATGCGACACTTATTCTCATGCGAGCTAATTGAGAGAGAGGTAAATGAATGATGCGAGAGCACAATTACGTATGTACTTGTATTTGATTGTGAATAATCCCTTGGCCGACGCTATCTGCATGTAAACTAATATAGCCAAGAGAAAAAGCATTAACAGAGAGACAAACGAAAGATAATATAATGGGAAAAATCCTTTAGTTAATTTCTCAGATAGATTAAGCCATGAAACATCGTGTATTTACTAGCAGATTAGGAGGACGCATTTGAAAACAAATAAAATGATTTGTTTAGAATAATATATTTGATGCTCCTGCTGGTAGTGCTCTCTTTCTTTTTATTCGCACCTCGAAAAAGCTAGGCTGTCAGTATATATGCCCATCTAAATTAGAAGACGTAATTACAAGAGGCTTATTCATCGGACCCATGCATAAAATATAATAAGGTTTTCATAACCACGAATAACATCACTTTTTAAAATGATAGTAATTATAAACGGGAATAGCGAGACACGTTCCTTAATGAGATGATATAACACGAGCATATATTCCTTTTTATCACTTTTAAATTAATGCCTATCATTTTCGTGTATATATATATATATGTGTGTGTGTATGTTGCACACAAGTGAGAAGTATAGAAGAAGAAGAAAAGAAGAAGGATATAATTAATCGAAAAATGTCGGAGACTTTCAAAGTGTGCTTCTGTTGTAGCAGGAGCTTCAAGGAGAAAACGAGGCAGCCACCAGGGAGCATCAAGAGACTTTTCGAAGCTTACTCAAGAAACGGCAAGATGTCTTCCAATGACCTTCTAAGGTTTGTGAGTGAAGTCCAAGGAGAAGGCCACGCAGGGATGGAGTACGTGCAGGATATCTTCAACAGCGTTAAACACCACAACGTGTTTCATATACATGGGTTTGTTCATCTTAACGCCTTCTATCGCTACCTCTTTAGCGATACAAACTCTCCTCTTCCCTTGTCTCGCCAGGTACGTCAAAAGACAGATGTTCTATCGTTTTTTCTCTGATCACAACATAAATTAACTGACAGAACTTGTGGGTACTTACTTATAAAAAGGTGCATCATGATATGAAGGCCCCGTTATCGCATTACTTTGTGTACACGGGACACAACTCTTACTTGACTGGGAACCAAGTGAACAGCAGAAGCAGCGTAGAGCCGATCGTCCAGTCTCTGAGAAGAGGTGTTAAAGTGATAGAGCTTGATTTATGGCCTAACCCTTCTGGAAACGCTGCTGAAGTTCGTCATGGCGGGTTGGTACCATTATTAACTCACTATTATTGGTGCTATTTAATTCTGAAACGAAAAAGAGTTGATATATATGTTTTTGGTGCTCATCAGGACGCTTACATCGCATGAGGATTTGCAGAAATGTCTGAACGCCATAAAGGACAATGCGTTTCATGTGTCTGATTATCCAGTCATAGTCACTCTCGAAGATCATTTGCCACCCAATCTTCAAGGGAAAGTTGCCAAGGTTAGAGATAGTCTTTTTGCAGAACAGAGGAGCTACCAATCGGAAGAGATTTTAACTGATTTTTTTTTTTTTTGTGTATGTGTTGTAGATGTTAACTAGAACATTCAGAGGGATGCTATTTCGTTCTGACTCAGAGAGTTGTAAGCATTTTCCATCTCCAGAAGAACTTAAGAAGAAGATTCTTATTTCTACAAAGCCTCCAAAGGAGTATCTTGAGAGCCAAGCTATTCAGTCCTCCTCAAGAAGAACTCCAATTGATAGAGCGACTTCCTGGAGCGTAAGAAGTGATTTGACGGCAAATATTTTGAATGATTTTGCAAACATTCTTAGCGTTTCTTTGTTGTCACAGGGCAATACTAATATGTCATGGAGAGGAGAAAACAAGATTCCTGTAGATGCTGCAGAAGAAGAAGAAGAAGAAGAGGAGGAGAGTGAAGCTGTTGGATATAGAGACTTGATAGCGATTCACGCTGGGAACTGCAAAAGCGGTTTGGAGGATTGTTTGAGAGATGATCCAGAGAAGCCTCGAAGGATAAGTGGGAATGAGCAGTGGCTAGAGAATGTGGTTAGAACCAGAGCAAGCGATGTTGTAAGGTAAATAAAATAAAAAATTATATACAGTCAGTGAGATGTGATGAATCAAAACTATTGAAGCTTTGAACAGGTTTACACAGAGGAATCTAGTGAGGATATATCCAAAGGGAACAAGAGTGGACTCATCAAATTACGATCCTCATGTTGGATGGACACACGGTGCTCAAATGGTTGCTTTTAACATGCAAGTAAGTAGAGCTCATCGTTGTTAATTTCATTCTGAAATGGTGCAGATACTTGTTTTTATAATTTTTTTTTTTTTTAAAAAATGGGTTGAAAAAGGGACATGGGAAGCAACTATGGATAATGCAAGGAATGTTCAGAGCTAATGGTGGATGCGGCTACGTTAAAAAACCACGCATTTTGCTAGACACGCAGAGACTCTTTGACCCATGCAAAAGGCTTCCCGTAAAGACCACTCTTAAGGTGAAGATCTACACAGGCGAAGGATGGGAGTTGGATTTCCCTCAGACACACTTCGATCAGTATTCTCCTCCTGATTTCTTCGTCAAGATTGGAATTGCAGGGGTTCCCAGGGACACGGTCTATTACAGAACCGAAACAGCGGTTGATCAGTGGTTTCCTATATGGAGGGAAGAGTTCCTGTTTCAGCTCTCTGTACCAGAATTGGCACTTGTGTGGTTCAGAGTCCAAGATTACGACAATGACACCCAAAATGATTTCGCAGGACAGACATGTCTTCCACTCCCGGAACTCAAGTCCGGAGTTAGAGCCGTTCGTCTTCATGATCGAGCAGGAAAGCCTTACAAGAACTCTAGACTTCTCCATTTTTTAATATAAAAGATTCTATTTTAATTACTGTAGCCGCCTGCCTAGAACTGGGTGCCTTTGTTTGACTTGCCATCTTCCTCCACATATTTGTATTTAAATAAAAACAACAGAAGAAACGCAGAGCTTTCTAAGATCATCATTAACGCACCATGGAAGAACAAGGCACCCGAGATATCGTCATCGTAGGCGCCGGAATCTCCGGGCTTTCAACCGCCGTTGGTCTCCACAGGTTTGTATTTTGTGATAATTGTGAAAGTAGCTTATCCTTCCTTTGAGTTAGTTAGTAGCAGAGTAAAGTTAATCAAAGTGATGGTGTCACAGGCTTGGTATTAGAAGCATGGTGCTGGAAACTTCAGATAAGCTGAGAGCCACAGGATTCGCATTTACTACTTGGTTCAACGCTTGGAAGGCTATGGAAGCTCTCGGCGTTTCTCAGCATGTTCGCGATCTCCATGATCTCCTTCAAGGGTATCATCATCAGACTAACACTAATGTTGCTATTGTTCATATCAACTCTGTAACTTGATAACTTAATCTTTGATCTTCTTCTTCTTCTTCATGCAGGTGGGTGGTGGGGCACATCTCCCCAGGAAATCCTTCTAAGGAAATGCTCTTTCCAGAATCTGAGTACCTTTCGTCCTTCTTCTTCTGCTCTTCACAAAAACATATGAATGCTAACCAAAAAACAAGAAGAAAATTTTAAAACCTGTTTAATTGTTTTGACAGAGAATATGAGTCTAGATGCGTACAGAGGAAGGTGCTGTTAGAGACTCTAGCGGATGAGTTACCTCAAGGGACCATAAGGTTTTCGTCTAAGGTTGTTCACATCGAATTGTCTGGATACTACAAGATGGTTCATCTCTCTGATGGAACTATTCTCAAAACCAAGGTATAGCAGCACCCTACTACTTGTCCTACTCTGTAAATGATCTGCCGGCTGAAGATTGATTTTGTTTTCTGAACCACATTCTTCAGGTTTTGGTAGGGTGTGATGGTGTGAAATCAGTGGTTGGTAAGTGGCTAGGCTTCAAGAATCCGGTTAAAGCTGCCCGCTTAGCAATCCGAGGGCTCACACATTATCCACAAGGCCATGGATTTGGGAAAAAGTTCTTCCAGTTTTATGGCAATGGTGTTCGTTCGGGTTTTATTCCCTGTGATCGCAACACTGTCTACTGGTTCCTAACTCACACTTCTACTGAATTAGGTAAACGGAACTCTTCCTAATATCTACAACTTCTTCTTTATATCCTCCTCTGCTGCCATTGACTCTTTTCCTTGCGTTTGGTTAGATGAGGAGACAAGTCCAGAAAACCTCAAAGAGTTTGTGCTGAACAAACTCAAAGACTTGCCTGAAAACATTAAGAGTGTGGTGGAGACAACCGATCTTGATAGCATGGTGATGTCTCGACTCAAGTACCGACCCCCATGGGAACTCTTATGGGCAAACATCGCAAAAGACAACGTATGCGTAGCAGGGGATGCACTTCACCCGATGACTCCTGATATCGGACAAGGCGGTTGCTCAGCCATGGAGGATGGAGTTATCCTGGCTCGTTGTCTCGGTGAAGCTATAAATAAGAAAGGCGAAACAGAGGACGAGTATAAGAGGATTGAACAAGGATTGAAGAAGTATGCAGGAGAAAGGAAATGGAGAAGCATTGATTTGATAACAACGGCATATACAGTAGGTTTTATACAGCAGAGCACAGGGAAGTGGATGAACCTGTTAAGAGACAAGTTCTTGTCCTCTTTCCTTTCACGGTTGCTGCTGAAAAAGTCTCATTTCGACTGCGGAAGCCTTGTCCCATGAGCAAGCAGGATGCTGGAGCTTAGTCTAAAAGTAAAGAAGAAGTTGGGTGTTTCTTCTCATAGACTATAAACTGCACACCAGTTTTCACCTCTGCTTGAAGAGTAAAGATTAACTGTGTGTTTTGTTTTGTTTTTTTTTTTTAAATCCGTGTTCATAAAATACTATCAATAACTAATAAAATCGCAAGGCAAGGTTGTGTAATAAATAAATAGAAAAACCAACGACAAGAGAAGTTGGTGTGCTACGTTTTAAAGGAAAGCTCATTACAGATATAGAAAAGAAAAGACAAATTTCTTGAGTGAAACAATAACATAAAAAGAGGGTTTAACATTGCAAAGAAGAGAGACCCGCAAGGAAAAGAGGGGAGGGGGGTGGTCAGTTGAAAGAGTAAGACCTAACAATGTTGGTAACGGATTCAGAGAAGGTTCTGGAAGTGATCTTTTTGCCAGGAACATGGAAAGGGTTTGAGACTGCATCCACGTATGCGGCGTGGAACTTCCTGAAGAACTGCACAGCAGAAGATAAGATAATAAGAAAACGAAAAATCACCAAATTTTTTTTTTTTTTTAAAAAGAAGATAAACACATACACTTCTGACATCGGTGTCTCTGACATCCAAATCAGTAGTAACCATGATGAACTTCACTTTTGTATTAGTCAAGTAACCATACCTACAACGACAAGAGAGTGAGTGAGTGAGTGAGCTTTGGGCAATGGGAAGAAGATGAGTGAATAATAGAAAAAAAAAAGGAATCTAAGTAACTTATTACACTTTGTAGTTGAGTGCTGGGTAAAGCAGACCAAGAAACGCCTCGTTCAATGTTGTTCCTGACTTGCTTGGGTTGTTCACTGAAAGAAAATCAAATTCTTCTGTATTCAATAACAACAACAACAACAACAACCAAGTGATTTCAGATAGAGGAGTAAGAAGAACCTCTCTCATCGATGACATCTAGGGAGCAATGGACGATGTGGTGGAGCTTAAGGGCATCGTCAGCTTCCGTGAAGCTCTGTATGTAAAGCGGATTGTTCTGTTCCGTTCCAAACATATGTACGCAGAGTGAGACTGGATCGGATCTGGATCTGGATCTGGATCTGGATCAAATCACAGCTAAACAATGTAATTTAAATGGAAAAACCTGGTGGCCGACGACGGCGACGCAGACGATCATCTTTCTCCTCCGACTCCAATGTAACAAATTTTTCTTTTTTTTAAATGTTGAAGAATTCCGACGCGGTCCGTGTAGAGGAGTTCGTTCGGTCTCATCTGAGTTCAGTTGGGCTGGGTTTTAATGAATTATCCTATGTTTGGGCCTTTACAAAGTTAGCCCAGTACTACTCATTGACCGGTCTAGCATCATTGAAAAAGTGGACCTAATAAGGATCCGTTAGAGGCCTAAGAGGCGAGTGTGACTAATAAACAAAAGACTGGTCAAGGTCGGTTACGTTGTCGGTGCGACTTGGGGTTAATCCAAAAAAAGCAATAACTCTGTTTCCCATAACGTCGACTCTCTGTTGTAGGACCAGTAGAGAAAGGTGACCCATCATCCTTCTTTCCATTTTTATTTTAAAAAGCCTTTTAATTGAATAGTATTTACTAATTGTTGTCTTTATATTCATTCCCTCCCCCTTCTTCTTTTCATTCCTATCATTCACTTCCTTCTCCACTTTCCCTTTGCCTCTAGGATCTCACTGTGCTGTGTGCAACTCATTTAGATAGACTCTCTCCTTCCTTCTCCCCTTCCTTCTCCCTTAACGTTTCTTTTTTAAAATATTCTTCCTCTGATATCTCTCGGGTTCTTTTCTTGTTTTATTAAAGAGAAAATATGGGTGTTCTTGATCATGTCTCTGAAATGTTTGATTGCTCTCATGGACACAAGATTAAAAAGCGCAGACAGTTACAGGTATCCCCCCCCCCACCTCCTTTCTTGTTTTCATTCTATTCTATAAACTAGCTTCAGTGTCAAGGAAAGTTTCGAGTCCCGAGATGTGTCCTGTTACTTTTTGTGAATCTCCTTCTTAATTACTTCTATCAATCTTCACTATGCTTTCCATTACTATTGTGAATTCTCTAGAACACTCGAGAGAGTAGGGTAAATTTCTGAAGTTTTTGTTTTTGAGTTGATTGTTTATAACGCCGACCAAATAGATTCGATTTTAGTAATCTGGAAAAAAAGTTGCAGCCATCTGTTAGATCATTTTACACTGGGATTAGTTGTACTTTCCCTTTATTTATTCTCTGTCGGAATCTCTTATTTATTTTCTTTTTTATTTATTTTTTCCTTTAAAATACAAATAATAGCAGAAATCACATCACTGGTCAAAAATACAAATACGTATAGTTATTGCTTATATATATTTTTTTTTGTTTGTCGTGTTGTTCACATCCTAAATTAACTAATTAATTAATGATTG
The DNA here is from genome assembly GCA_018703725.1 of Brassica juncea. Lineage (NCBI taxonomy): Eukaryota > Viridiplantae > Streptophyta > Magnoliopsida > Brassicales > Brassicaceae > Brassica > Brassica juncea. Next base: position 75,910,648 of record CM031936.1, on the reverse strand, counting down.
ATGAGGATAGACGGTGGAGATCAAAGTGAAGATGGACTGCGAAGGCTGCGAGCGTAAAGTGCGGAGGTCCGTGGAAGGAATGAAGGGTGTTTCCTCTGTGTCGCTGGAGCCCAAAGCCCACAAAGTCACTGTTGTCGGCTACGTCGATCCCAACAAGGTCGTGTCCCGTATGGCTCACAGGACAGGCAAGAAGGTCGAGCTCTGGCCCTATGTACCTTACGACGTTGTGGCTCATCCTTACGCTGCTGGAGTCTACGACAAGAAGGCACCCTCTGGCTACGTGCGAAGAGCCGATGACCCTGGAGTCTCGCAGCTGGCTCGTGCTAGCTCCACCGAGGTCCGCTACACTACTGCTTTTAGCGATGAGAATCCAGCAGCTTGTGTGCTCATGTGATATATGGACCCGTTTCAGTTTGTTATTGATTATTGGTATTGTTGTTTCTGTATAGTAATGTACACCATATGGTAGGTTTCTTGTTCTGGTTTTTAGTGCCTTGCTACTCGTATCACTCTTTTGATTGTAATATCCCCCTCCTTTTTTCTTCTTGCTTCTGTTTGCTCCAAACCAAACACTAATGATCATGTCGACTTTGATTCTTTTTTATTCATATCAACTTTTCGGCAGAATGTTAAAAATATACATTACAAAAGCCGAACAATTGGACAGCGGATCCCATCCTATTAGACCTGCTGGTTACAAGATTCCATCCATGCTGAACAAGTAAATGATTTTTTTGATTTGTAGTCTATTCCAAGTTAAAGAAGGAGAATGTTTGAGAATTCTGCTTTTAGTCCAGAGGATGAGAAGAAACAACATGTTCCAAAAAATGCGGGTCAATTAGTAGTTAAGAAAAAACAGTAGTAATCAATTGAAATAATAAAGAGAGAGAGAGAGAGAGAGAGAGAGAGAGAGAGAGAGAGAGAGAGAGAGAGAGAGAGAGAGAGAGAGAGAGAGAGAGAGAGACTTGTTCAGACAAAGTTTCCGCGCTTCCCTCTATAACCATGGAAATCCTCCAAACATGGGAACATTTCTATATTACGAGTTTCAATCTTCATTATACTAAACAAAAAGATTAAAAAATAAAAATAATAATGAAATCAAGAACAATATATTTTATAGGGATTCTGCTTCTAGTTTTGCTTTGTTTAAAGGAAGGCCATGCAAAAGGAGAAGATGATGACGATGAGAAGAATAAGAAGGCGAATAAGAAAGGAGTAACATACGATGGAACTTCGTTGATTATAAATGGAAAAAGAGAGTTTTTGTACTCTGGCTCTGTTCATTACCCTCGAAGCACACCTGATGTAAGCATAGAGCTAATGTGTATGTTTATTGCCCAATCAAGAACACATTTTATATTATGGATCTGATTGAAAAAAGTTCAGATGTGGCCCAGTATAATCGAGAAAGCTAGAGTTGGGAGACTAAACACCATCCAAACTTATGTTTTCTGGAATGTGCATGAGCCTGAACAAGGAAAGGTTATATCATAAAATTATTAGGTTTTCTGATGGTTGATCTTTTTAAAAATCATTGTGCTTAAATGCGTTAGTTATTATGGGGTTCCAGTGGGATTTCAAAGGGAGGTTCGATCTGGTGAAGTTCATCAAGCTGATCCATGAAAAAGGTCTCTATGTCACTATCAGACTTGGACCCTTTATCCAAGCCGAATGGAATCACGGGTCCGAAACAAAGATTCAAACTCAAAGATGATACATACATAACATAATATATAACTTCATTTCTTTCTTATATATGCTAATTAATGAACTCCTATAATTTTCAGAGGGTTGCCGGTTTGGCTACGCGAGGTCCCAGATGTTTACTTCCGTACAGATAATGAGCCTTTCAAGGTAAAAATATTTTAACCATATATATAAAGGCTTTTATGTAGTAATTTTCTGAAATTTGATGATATTGAATGGAAATGAAGGAGCACACAGAGAGATATGTGAGGAAAATACTTGGGATGTTGAAAGAAGAGAAGCTGTTCGCTTCACAAGGAGGTCCCATCATCTTAGGACAGGTATCTATCTATAGAGCAAAAAAAAAGTGATGTTAAGAAAAACATTGAAAGCTCTCTAGCAAAGTCAAAGCATCTTTTTTTTTATTTTTATAAATTAAAATGGCAGATAGAGAACGAGTACAATGCGGTAAGGCTAGCATACAAGGAGAATGGAGAGAGATATATAAAATGGGCAGCCGATTTGGTGGAGTCGATGAATCTGGGAATCCCATGGGTTATGTGCAAACAAGACAATGCTCCTGGCAATATTATTAATGCTTGTAATGGAAGGCATTGCGGAGACACTTTCCCCGGACCAAAAAGACCCGATATGCCTTCCCTTTGGACCGAGAACTGGACTACTCAGTACGTATTCATGCATGCATTGCTCAATTCAGTTCATCTCTCTCATCAACTGATCAATACTATATAATCTGTTATATTTCTCCAGGTTTCGAGTTTTTGGGGATCCTCCAACAAATAGAAGATCGGAGGATATTGCCTTCGCGGTTTCTAGATTCTTCTCTAAGAATGGATCTCATGTCAACTACTACATGGTACGTACGTCGTTAACCTCAAGTGTGTACCTAAATATATGAGTGAGACACCTCTGTTTCGGTGTGCAGTACCATGGTGGAACCAACTTCGGACGCACGTCTGCTCATTTCGTTACCACTCGTTACTACGACCATGCCCCACTTGACGAATACGGTAATTTTACTGACCCTCACTGAAAAACTTAAGGCCAACCGCCAATCATAAAGCTGTTTTTTTTTTTTGTTAGGTATGGAGAAGGATCCCAAATACGGTCACCTGAAACATGTGCACAGAGCACTTGAACTGTGCAAGAAGGCACTCTTGTGGGGTCACCCTCATTTCCAGAAACTTGGTCCCGACACCGAGGTCAGCTTACCCCATTTAATCTCTCTCTCTATCCGGTTATCATGAGACTTTAACGGCCCGGTTTTGGGGTTTTTTGTGCAGGTTAGGTACTACGAGCAGCCAGGGACAAATGTCTGTGCGGCTTTCTTAGCGAACAACAACACAAGAGAACCTAATACTGTCAAATTCAAAGGTCAGAAGTTCGTTTTACCGTCTCGTTCCATCAGTATCTTACCTGACTGTAAAACCGTCGTCTACAACACTGCGCAGGTAAGCTCCGGTTCAAGTTTGTTTCAAAATTTAGGGACAACCATAATCTGTTCTATTAAAAAAAATCTGGTACTATAATTAATCCCTCTGAAACAGATAGTGGCTCAACACAGTTGGAGAAATTTTGTAAAGTCGGAGAAGAGCAGCAAAGGTCTAAAGTTTGACATGTATAGTGAGAATGTTCCTTCAAAACTTAAAGGTGATACCTTGATTCCTGGGGAGCTTTATTACTTAACCAAGGACAAAACTGATTATGCTTGGTACACCACCAGGTAGGTAACAACTTCCTTCACACACAAAGCAACCATATTATTCTTTTTTATTTTTATTTCGATGCCTTTAATTTGATTCCATGAATGAATACAGCATAAAGATTAAAGAAGATGACTTGCCAGACAAGAAAGGTGTTAAGACGTTACTGAGAGTAGCGAGTCTTGGTCACGCGGCTATCGTTTACGTTAATGGAGAATACGTAGGGAATAAGCATGGAAGCCACGAAATGAAAAGCTTCGTATTCAAAAAACCGGTTAAACTTAAACCTGGTGATAACCACATTTCTATCTTGGGTGTACTAACAGGATTCCCTGTGAGTATTTATTTATAGACCAATTAATAATAGGAAACATTATTCAAGATTGAGAGAGAGCGTACATGTTGTGACACCAAATGTGGATTTTTTTTTTCTTTTAAATAATAATAATTACAGGACAGTGGATCATACATGGAGAAGAGGTTTGCGGGTCCACGTGGTGCTTCCATCATCGGTTTGAAGTCGGGAGAGCGTGATTTAACTGAGAACAATCACTGGGGACATCTGGTACGTACGTGTATATATATATATTGTCAAAATGATAGTAATGTATTTGTGACTAATTAAAGACAATGTCTTGGTTTGTTGATGTATAATGAAACCGGTTGCTGTTGTTGAAGGCTGGTTTAGAAGGTGAAAAGAAAGAGGTGTACACAGAAAAAGGATCCAAGAAAGTCAAATGGGTGAAAAATGGTGAACGCAAGCCTCTTACGTGGTACAAGGTAACATACACACACATATCAACTTAGAATAACATTAGTTGTCTTCTTGTAACTAAAATGTTTTTTTTTTTGTCATAAATCTTTATTATTTACAGACGTACTTTGAGACACCAGAGGGAGAGAACACGGTTGCGATTAGGATGAAGGGAATGGGAAAAGGATTGATTTGGGTGAATGGAATTGGGATAGGGAGATACTGGATGTCTTTCCTTTCTCCTATTGGACAGCCAACTCAATCCGAGTAATGTTCTCTAGAGCTGCATATCATGTGATTTTCTTATATCTGATGGAACTTAATTACAGGTATCATATACCAAGAACTTTCATGAAGAAAAAGGAGAAGAATATGCTTGTCATTTTTGAAGAAGAACCAGGTGTGAAACTTGAAGCTATTGATTTCGTGTTAGTGAATAGAGACACGATATGTAGTTTTGTAGCAGAGAATTATCCAGCGTCCGTTAAATACTGGAAGAGACAAGGGCCTAATATAGTTCCAAGAAACAAAGATATGAGGTTGAAGTCACTCATCAAGTGTCCACCTGAGAAACAGATTGTATCCGTAGAATTTGCAAGTTTTGGAGATCCCACAGGAACTTGTGGAAATTTCACAATGGGAAAATGCTCTGCACCCAAGTCCAGAGAAGTGGTGGAAAAGGTAATGTGATGATTAGAGTAGTTTTAAGATATATATATATTCTTAGTTTTGGTTGATTAACTAATTAAGGTGAGTTTTGTGTAACAGAAATGTTTGGGAAAGAGTCGTTGTTCGATAGTAGTAGAAAGAGAGACATTTGAAGACAAAAGGTGTCCAGAGATAGTTAAGACGCTGGCAGTGCAAGTGAAGTGTGAGAAGAAACAAGGAGATGAGCAGAAAAATAAAAAAGAAGATGATGAAGAGGAAGACGATGATGAAGAAGAAGAAGAAGAAGAAGAAGAAGCAAAGGAAATGGAGGGAAAGAATCAAGATTTAAAAGATAGGGAAAAGCGAAAGCAAGATCATTAGACAAGAATTGGTATCCATCTAAATAAAATTTCACTGGTGAAGCAAGCATGAAAGGTTTAAGTGTTGACAGACATAGTATTCCAAATTATTTAGAAAGAATTGTTTACTTATATTTACATTTATTATAGCTTGCGTTTTCGTTTGTTTGTTCGTGTGTCTCTATGTTGTTTCTGCGTTTTGCGACTTAGCTATTAAGCATAAGCCATTTTGAAGCTTAACTTTTATAACTCAAATAGTTTAATGAAAGTTAACATTTAGGGTGACGACCAAAAATGAAATCTAAAGGGGAATGGAACTCGAGTCCATCCATATAGTATTTGACCGACCAAATTAAAAAAATCTAAAAGGGGGTGGGAAGAGAAAGCCTATTCATCTTTTCTTTATCTACACAATAATAGCTATCTGTCTGAAACAGTAATGCACCAAAATAGCGACAGAAGCTTCAGACAAACAACAACATTCTCTATATCCATCCATCCTCATTACAAGTCTCCAGAAGAGACAAGAGACAACTCGAGAACACTTGTCACTCACCACCTGGCTTTCGGGGCATCTTCCGATGTAAATGTACAGGCAGAGGGTTGGTTTATAGCGCCTCAACACGGAGCTGCTTATGCTTATGACAGGTCAAACGATCCTTGCCCTTCGTTGATAGCATAAAGCAGTTTCTTGTACATGATTTCCTGTTTCAGGTACAACTGTTCATACTCATCCCCCCAAACAACCACCACGGACTTGAAAGACAAAAAAAGAGACATGACTCACCTTCGTAGAATAAGGAGGGAGCTTAAGGTAGTTGGCGCAAGTCATGACGCTGGGAAGATCATCATCTGCCGTCTCCGAAGCCCCTTTTCCGTTGGCTGCCGCACTTGAGGTTGATGAATGCTGCAAAAGCAGAGTCAAAGACGCATCAATTTTGAAATATTATGGGAAACCAAAATACATAAGAACTCTAAGAAAGCATTCCAATATATACTTTGGTGGCTAGAATTAAACAAGACTAGGGAGGAGTGCTTTGCTTGAATTTTTTTATTATTATAAAAAAACTCTTTCTCAACCAATATAATAAGTAAAGCTTTCTTACCTTTCTCACAATCGTCAGCTTTGGGTTCAGAACAGCTAAGCCACCAGGAGGAAGCCTGGGAGCTCCAGTTACAAATTGGCAGAAAGCCCTCTGTTGATCTGCTGTAAGCTCTCCCATTATCTCCAGTAACTACAGAGAGGGTGAAAAGAGTCAAAAACGAATCAACAATGAAGACGCAGAAGCTAACTTGTAAAAAAAAAAAATAGTTTCTAACAACTCAATAAACTGAGAGAAGTAACATACATTAACAATTTCCGGACTTTTTGCAGTATAACCGTGATCAAACTTGATATGTTCAGCAAGAGTCTCCGCCTGCCAGAAAACAAATAAGGTTTTAGAAATGAAATTATATCTAACGGATTCAAGTCTCCGGGGAAGAGAAACTAAAAAGTCAGAAAGAATCACCTCCCATAACTCTCTACAACCACACAGCAAGTAGTCCAGCTCAGAAGGGGTGAATATTTGTAGAGATGTTATGTCAAAGACCTAAAATGCAAGCAAAAGTTTGAGGTCAGACTAAAACAAAGACAACAGATATCTCGAACCAACATAAACCACTCATTTCTCTACGATTAAAACCAAAGGCAACATGGAAAGAAAGAGACAAACTGCAAACCTGATTAAATCCAGATCTGAAGGCTTCCAACTGCCTGGCAATACCTTTCTTGACAGTAGCATCAACGACCAGAGATATATACTCCTCAAGACTATTAATATCAACCTGTAACAGAACACAAAACAGTACGGCATCATCAACCATGGTCAAGGACTAAAATAATAGTAAGACATGGGATATGCAAAGCTTAGACAGTACAATTTCATCTCCTGGCCTCAAAATGTATTCAGGATAGCCAGGTAGCGTGAAGTCCAAGCAGATATCTTCAATGCGGGATCCACGTAAAGATAAATCAGAAACTGCGCTCCAATTGTCACCACCTACTGCCTCCAGATACTGCTTGCGGCCAACAAGAACGCGAAGCTCTTGCAACGTCTTGCCAAGTTCAGCATCAAATAAAGTAATATCATGCAAATCAAGCTCCTGCTCAAATGAGAAAAATAAAAGAGGAAACAATTACTAGAAAAGTGAAAAAGTAGAAACCACTATTCCACTCTTAACTAAACAAAATGAATCACTGATAGTAAAAAATAACTTACTTGACCAAGAATAAGCTCATAGAACGCTGTACTCAATGGGACGTCCAATAGCCGTCCATCTTGAAGTGCTTTTGCCATCACGCGCCCTAAAAGGCGGAAATATTCAATTACTTTATGAAAACGGCTACCTTCAGATACGTCAGCTGTTGAAGGCCACGGTCGAGGAAACAACCCAAGTGGTGCCTGAACTATATCCTTATCCCTAGCTACAGATGATATCCCGTCTTCAATCTCATCTCTTTGCATACATACCTTGTCACCAGAATTTGATCTCCACATCCCAAGGGCAACCTTTTGCAAATCATGGCTTAGGAGTGTGTAAAACTCAAGTGTAGGGCCAAGACCAGTACCAACTTCACCAAAATATTCTACTTCAAGCACAGCCTTTTGGCTAGAATACATCTCCATAACTTTCGCAGCAGAATCTAGTATTCTATTTCGAGATACACGTACTTTCTGGCGCTGCAATCTCCCTATTCTCATCTCTCGTACATTCGTCAACCCACTGCCGTCAGCACCTTGTTGCTGCTGCAAGCGGTTCAATGCACGGGACAGCCCAAAAGCAGTTGAATAGAAATACTGTCTCCGGGTCTGAAACGGAAAAAAAAACGGGCATGCTCTAGTCAACTGGTAGCACCAAGAGGGAAGACTTCCACTGCACAAAGCAAGCGCATCCTGGATCTGTCGAGCCAATTTGGGTGTAAGTTTGCTGTTAATGAACTCTTCATGAGAAACCTTAGCAGCATTTGTATCCAAATCATCTAGACTTGTAATTTTACCCTCTGCAAAACGATCAATAACCGTTTGGGCTCTTAACCGAGGGGCAAGCTGATTTAAACCCTCTAATAAACGTAACAGCGCCAGAACATTATATGTAGAATTTGACTTCTCAAGGTCGCAAGGAAGCTCCCCTTGTAAGATACTATCCAAAAGGGAAGCCCTATATGACTGGGATTCTGAGCTAGCATTAGTGGTAGCAGATTTAGTGGATTTTGATGGAGTGGTAGAACTTCCTCCACCAACAGACAACCTATTCACTTGGCTATCCGGCCTCTGATACATGATTGTGCATATATCATCTAATCTGCTTCCATCACTTGGGATGAAATCGCCGCCACCAAACCTGTCATCATCATCTTCGTCTAGCATAAGTTGCCGCTGCACAGCCTGATAAATCGTCATATGCCTACTAAGTTGCTTCCCTCCCGCAGTAAATATCAACTTAGAGTGCCCATGGGAACTTCTATAAAGGGTAGGCCCATGCAGGTCTCTACTTCCCCTGATACCTCTACCACTGGCAGCTCCAAGCCCAGCCATCGATGCAGCCGCAAAGGAGAGCGCACCCTTAGAACCATAAGAATTCCCAATGCCAGCATCAGCAGAATCAGATCCCCTTGTGGCTGCAGCTCCACTAGTGCCTCCCCGAGCCGGATTCATCTGTCGGCCGCTAGCTGCCAGATCCGCACCCTCATCATTCACTGCGTCCCCCAATTTCACATCATGAACTTTATCAGGCGTGCACATAGGAAGACTGTCATCCAGAACCTGGAAATGAACTTTTTCCTCCACCGCTGCTAGGCTTGCCAATGGATCTATAAGAACAATATTGGAGGAGTAAATCACGTAATGTCTTGTCTCCAGGTGCACGGCACAATCGCAACTTCAAAGCACTCAAACCAGATGAGAGACGGGGACTTCCACTAAGTGACCTTGAGGGAGGGATGGCTAAGGACAACGGGAAAGCGTTGCTGTGAAGATAAAAGAATCTTCTAGTTTCTGAACCAAAACTGTGGATCTTTCCTTCACTTCTAGAAGAGGCGTCCATTGTAGAAGAAAGGCGAGCGCGTTTGCTGCGGTTGGTGGGACCTCACTGTTGAGGAAGATGGGGCAGTTGAGGTTCCATACAAATGAGATTCTGATCAAACACTCGCTCTCATCTCCTCCTCTCAACTCAATTTACAAATTTGTTCCAATAACCGATCCAATTGAATCGTAACACCCCCTGAAGAAGAACCTCAATCGTTCAAAGGATGCAAATTCACACGAATTCGAGGAGTGTAAGATTTTGTTCGAGACGAGACGATTAGACAACCCTAAATCGAGTGAGCGGTGGGGGATATCATCAAAAAACAAAGGAAATGCAAAGGAGGGGGGCTTCTCCCTACACAATACTATGTTGAAGCCACGCGATGCTATTGTACGATATCCCTCCCGCTTTTCCGACAAGAATGACTGACGCGTGGAGTGGATCCATTTCCTTTACTCCTTTCAGCTCCATACGATGACGTTTCTCTCGCATACCTTTTTTTTACTACTCCTCAAGGTATGTCGTTGGGCCCGTCCAGCAATTTTAGAGATCTGCATGAATCCATGGGTTTAAATTAAAGCCCAGTGACACTTATAAGCCTTCACTTCCTATTCTTCACACTACTACTGACTACCCACCCCCACTCATAGTCTCATAGACGTGTTACCGTTTTATGTACGTAGGTTAAAAAATAGAATTCCACATCAAAGAAAAACTTCATTTCAAATTATTGGACTATCAATCATATCTATAAACTGCATGCAGATGCAAACCCTTTGTTAATTGCTCCCATTTTTCTAAACTATTTGCTAATCCTCAAAACTTAATTTGTCTTAACTAACTTCCGTTGACATGGTTTTGTATATTTTTTTAATCTTTTCTTTTCTGTAAAATAATGGTTTTGCATAACATATTTTCATCACTTTCGTAGAAATTAGAGATATATAATAAAACTTATCATATTACATATCATATCTATGCTTATTTATATAAGTAGATATATGTGTGATTGTTGTGACCATCCTTTACCGTCACCAAATCCAACTTATTTTCACGTATTTGCAAAGGAACACATCATAATAGTATCTTAGTCTGCTCAGAATAAAACCCATATTAGTTTCCCATGAGCCAATGCAGTGCTAGAATTAAAACAAATAACAACAAAAAGTGGAAGGTGAACCAAATCCCACGTCCCCAGTCACATATGAACCCTAAATAATACTAGTATTTAATTATCCAACTCATAGACATATCACTTACGCTAAGAAACTGACAAATTAATAACATATAGTACTATCTATTATTATAGGGCATCTATAGTATACTTGACAAAAGAAAATAAATAATACAATTTGTTATATCATCACACACCGCTCATTTTACAATCCCATTAGATAAACACATTTATTTCTTTTACAAGTATAGATAAAGAATAATTCAGCAGAACTTAACTGTTTTTAACTTATATATATATAATGTTTAAAACGCTCTTCGTAAGTAGTGTTTTTTTAGTTAGTTTTTGTGCAATATACTAGTTAGGATCTTTAATAATTAAATTATAAAAATAGAACAAGAAATCAATTAGTTAGGGTATTTGGCGAATGTTAAAAAGTGATTTGAGGTTTTATGCGATTCAAATGAATATATCTTATGTTGCTGATTTGAAGAATCTTGGGCTCTAGCTGAGAACCTAGCCTTCTAGAAGAGCGCCATCATCATGCATGAAGTGAGTGGTTGTATACCAATAGATTAAAAATTGAAATTCAACAACTCTCTCTTTTTCGTTTTTTCCATCTTTTTCAATAAACCATTATTTATTCAAACGTTCTCAAATTTTCCACCTAACTTAACCAAATTTCACAATTTAGTTCAACTTTGTGTTTAACACATATACAGGTACGCAAACATACAAGTAACTAATGTATTCTTCTACTAACTACCGCCAATGTTCACCTGTGTTTCTTGCATCATAATCACATCACTGTTACAAAAATACGATGGAAAAGACTACTCTTATCAATTTATCAAATTCTACAGATAAAATATATGTACGTGATATATACGTTAGCGCTATAATAACCCTTCCTAGAATATTTTGTAAGTCTTGGTTTTCAAGTCTGTCTAGTTTAAAATAATAACTAGAGCTTGACCCGCACGACCGTGCGGGTGCTTGTTTTCGTTTTTATGTACATATTTTTTAAAAATATATACATTTTAATTTGTTATAAATTTTTACTAAATAATTATATAATTTCAATTTGGGTACAATAAATTCATAGTTTGAAATAATCAAATAGATAACACCCTTAAATATATATATATATATATATTTAATTTTACAGTTTGCATGAAAAATATTTTTTAAAAACATTTATTTATTATTTTTTCTTGTTATCAGCATAAATTTTTTTAAATATTTTTAAAATTTATTTAGTTATGAAAATCCAATTGATATTTGTTTAGGATCATTTATATTTCCTTGTTGTGTTTAAAAATATAATTTAACATCTATAATTTTAGTATACAGGATGATTTTATAAATATATATATATTGTTATGCTCAAATAATTCAGACTTATTATTCTGGCAAATATTTGCTACATGGTTTACGTTAAACCTATTTTAATGGTGTATCATATTTATAATGAAAGATTTTTTTAAAAATAAAATAAGTTCATTTATTAATTTAATATAATTTTTTAATATTCAATTCATATACTATTTTGATTTTAGTATAATATATACTACAATTAGAAAAGATTACAAAATATATAAAAAATATTCTTTCTTATATAATAAAATTTTAATGAACATTGATTGAATAAAATTAAACTGCTAATTACGAAATTAATTAATGAATTATTATATAAAAATATTTAAATTTTTTGTAAGATTTTGTTAGAATTTTTTCAACATAATTTTAATTATTAAAAATAAAATTAAAACAGTTTTATAGGTGAAATTGTTATATGTGTTGATTATATAAGATGTGATATTTAATGATGTAAACTTATTAAGTAGAAACAAATGAAACATGAATTCTTAGGGAAGGTCCAATTTTTAAAAAATCACACATGAATAGAAGTTGTGACTATTTTACTATATAGGATGATTTTATAAATATATATATTGTTATGCTCAAATAATTCAGACTTATTATTTTAGCAAATATTTGCTACATGGTTTACGTTAAACCCGTTTTAATGGTGTATCATATTTATAATGAAAGATTTTTTTAAAAAAAAATAAGTTCATTTATTAATTTAATATAAATTTTAATATTCAATTCATATACTACTTTGATTTTAGTATAATATATACTATAATTAGAAAATATTACAAAATATATAAAAAATTCTTTCTTATATAATAAAATTTTAATTAACATTGATAGAATAAAATTAAAATGCTAATTACGAAATTAATTAATGAATTATCATATAAAAATATTTAAATTTTTTGTAAGATTTTGTTAGATTTTTTTCAACAGAATTTTAATTGTTAAAAATAAAATTAAAACAGTTTTATAGGTGAAGTTGTTATATGTGTTGATTATATAAGATGTGGTATTTAATGATGTAAACTTATTAAGTAGAAACAAATGAAACATGAATTCCTAGGGAAGATCCAATTTTAAAAAATCACACATGAATAGAAGTTGTGACTTCTCTTTTAATATAATAGATAGAAGTTTGGTCAAAGAAAACCATGGTAAGTCAAGGTTCTAGAAGGCACGTTAGCATGATTAATGGGGGATTCTTAAAATAGGATTATTAGTGGAATATAGGAAACCGTTTCTTAACTTTTAACTAAAAAATTAAGAACCGATTCTTATTTAAGAGTCGGTTCTTAGTTTTTTTAGTTAAAAGTTAAGAGACGGTTTCTTATATTTCGTTAAGAAGCTCACTCAAAGAAATCTCAATTAATCATGTTCTTAATATCCAAAAGTTTTATTATATAATATACACGCATATTCTGTTTGGTGGTTCTTGTTGTATATTGGTTTTTGTATATACATATAAAAGAAGCATGACCATTATCACAATGGCCATCATTTGACAGAGATATTTAAAACAAAATATTTATGCAAGTTATACCATACCCACACATATAATTAGTTATTTGGTAATGCTTTGACCAAAAAAAAAAGTTATTTGGTAACGCTGTGTTTAGCGAGTGATTGTATATATGATTTTATTATGAATTGGAAGAGTTTACATAATATATTAGGGTTAAGATATATATACATATGTATTATTAATTTCAGACAATAATTAGCCTCATGCAGTATTATATACTAGAGAAAAAGCTGTTGACCAGTATAAACCACACAGCCTATAGTTGACCTGCACTTGTACAATATCTCTCATTAACTTTACCACCAACCTCCACAACTTAAATTGTCCCTCCTCTTCTTTATTGATTCCAGTTTATATTATAATAATATAATTAGGCCAAATTCTGGCGGTAAAAACTAAAAACCATTAACAAACTTTCAGTTACTGTATTTCAGATTTTCAATATATATAATTATAATTATGTCGTAGCATGAGATATGAAAATTGTTTAAAATGGAAATGAAAAATAAAAGAAAAAATTGTTCGGCCTTATTGAATATAAACGTATTGTAAAGTAGAGAGTATATACAAACAAGAGACTTTTTATCTCTATAAATTGTTCTCATGGTTATTAAAAATAAAATTAATCAAAGACCATGATGCCATATATGTCAACCTTCTCACTAATTGTACCAAAACGAAAGGCCACCATACACTACTACTCATTCAAATCCATCCCACCAAACTCACATCTAGAAGCAATTATAAGTTCAACTATCTCTCTCTCTAACATCTAGAAGCAATTGTATATATGTATCTATGTGTATATATACCTCTCTTGCTTTATGTAAAACCTTATATAAACTATACACCAAAGCTTTGAACCTTCGACCTAAATTCAAAATCCAAGTGACCCACCAAATGCTTCAATCCTCTTCCACTACACAAAAAAACAACTTACCCCCTTTATACCCTTTTAGCCTAAACCCTCACTAAAAGCCAGTCCTCCATATATATACTTGATTAATTCATACCTCTTTGTATATATATATGTAAATTTTTCATATCAAGGCATCGAGAAATAAAGATCTAACCCACAAAACAGAAAAACATTATAAAAAAAGGCATGGGAAGGTCACCGTGTTGTGAGAAAGCTCACACAAACAAAGGAGCATGGACAAAAGAAGAGGACGAGAGGCTCATAGCTTACATTAAAGCACATGGCGAAGGCTGCTGGAGATCTCTCCCCAAAGCCGCCGGCCTTCTCCGGTGTGGAAAAAGCTGCCGTCTCCGGTGGATCAACTATCTCCGGCCTGACCTTAAGCGTGGAAACTTCACTGAAGAAGAGGACGAGCTTATCATCAAGCTCCATAGCCTTCTTGGCAACAAGTGAGTACTTAATTAATTAATATATAGTCCTTTCGATCAAAAAAGAAAAAAAAAATATATATATATATATATATAGTCCCTACAGATATATATGATTCATGCAAAAATAAAAATAAAAATAACTTGGAATTTCGATGTCTAAGCTTGTAGATATATTATTTTTGTTGATATATATAGATGGTCGCTTATTGCTGGGAGACTACCGGGAAGGACAGATAACGAGATAAAGAACTATTGGAACACGCATATACGAAGAAAGCTTATAAACAGAGGGATTGATCCAACAACTCATAGACCAATCCAAGACTCAGCAGCTTCTCAGGATTCTAAACCTACACAACTAGAAGCAATCACTAGTAACACCATTAATATCTCATTCGCTTCTTCCTCTTCTACTCCAAAGATGGAAATATTCCAGGAAAGCACAAGTTTTCTAGGAAAACAAGAGAAAATCTCAATGTTTACGTTCAAAGAAGAAAAAGACGAGTGTCCAGTTGAAGAGAACTTTCCAGATTTGAATCTTGAGCTCAGAATCAGTCTTCCTGATGTTGTTGATCATCCTCATCAAGGCTTGGTCCGAGAGGGAAAGACAACGCCACGACGTTGTTTCAAGTGCAGTTTAGGGATGATAAACGGGATGGAGTGCAGATGCGGAAAAATGAGATGCGATGTAGTTGGAGGCAGTGGCAAGGGGAGTGACATGAGCAACGGATTCGATTTTTTAGGGTTGGCAAAGAAAGAGACCACTACTTGTCTATTTGGTTTTAGAAGCTTGGAGATGAAATAATAATGATTGACAAATTTAGCCAAGGCGCGTAACTGTACAAACTTTTTTTGTGCCTAGAGAATTGATTCCATGGTAAATTCTTCATCACTTTGTATGGCGATTTACTGTTGGATTTTATATATAGAACATATTTTTTTCCTTGCTTAACAATTTTTTTAGATCGTAATAGTATATTTCGACCAAAAAAAAAAGAGAGATCGTAATAATATAATTTGTAAACATTCAATGATTTGCAGATCAGATTTCCATAGAGAAATCAACTAGAATTTGAGTTTCATAGTTTGAAACGATTAAATTGACGGTATAGGGACTGTAGATCGATCTCTCCTTTATATGAGACTATAAAAAATCGTACAATTATATAATTTCTTATGGTTGAGATTAGTTTATGTGCTACGTAAGAGGTTCGTTGCCCAAAAAAAAACTCATTATCCAATGTTGGAGATAAGCCAAATAAGGAGAAAAAGATTATTAGTAATATGCTTTCATCACATAATAGTTGGATTATAAAGACATGATGTTTTGTTAAGCCCTCTAATAAAAGATTTACGTCTGAAGAATATCATATGGAATGGAAATAAATCTAAGCGAGGTTTACAGATAAGTTTTTGGAGAAAAATTAGTGTTTAGATATAAAAGGGAAATAAAAAAGTTTATACATACATAGAAAAGAAACCATAAATGAAGGAAGCAACAACCAATGGACCCTTTCTTCTACCAAACTCTATTTATTTCTCGCTACCCATCTCCTTACCAACCTATATACCAACCTTTCCTCATCTTTTGTCCACTTGCGATGCACATATATATATACATATCCATAATGCAGGCATATGATATAACACATGCAACACATACATGGATGCATGCATATGGAAATTAAGGAGTATACGAGTTTCATTGAATGTAGCCCCACGCTTGAAATTTCAGAGTGGCTCGTAAAATAAAATATAAAATATTGTTCTCTATATATGACTATATCCTTTTTTGCCAAAATATATGACTATATCCTAAGATCTCTATTATACCAGTGTTAGATTTTTTTTTTTTTTTTGGTCAAATACCAGTGCTAGATATGTTCGTTAACCTCCACAAAACTTCGGTAGAACCCCTCTACTACTATCTCGTGTCAAATCGCAAAATAATAGATACTCCTGTATTGTTTTCTGTTGTTGTTATAAATATGGTTTACGTGATCGGTAAGTTGCTGACAATACATATAACCATATTTGCTAAGGAACTAAAACTGATTACTTGATTAGCGATAGCTTCAGTCTGTAGTTAATATTTTGGAGATAATTGAAGTTGTATACGGCAACAAATTATGGTGTGTTTAAGTTTGACCAATTGGCTGTAATTCTCTAGTCGTGTAATATGTCAAATATTGGTATGACCTCAGCCAATAAGATATCTTTAAAAGTTATGTATGATTACCAATTACAAATCGTGATGACTTTGTTTCACTGGCCATTAACCACGCATGCATGTGATATGTAATTCTGGTGATGAAACGAACTGAACGCTGATGGTATAAATAAATGTTATCCGATTACAACAATAAATGAAATTCAAACCAAGTTTTAGTTGAGCGATTACATTTCTAAGTTACAATATGAAAGAAATGGAAGAGAGAAGTGGTGAGAACTGAGGATAAGGAAAAAGGGTAAAAGGACAAAACAAATGACCACGCAAGTAGTGAAGAGGACAGGCGCACCTGCCTCTTCTTCTTCTTTCTAAAAAGCTTCTATTTAATCAATCTTTTTCAAAGGTGGTAGGTAGATGCAATAGAAGCTTCAATTAAATTATTTTATTTTACATTTTTGTTGTCAACAATCTATATGAACCAAGTTCTAATCAGAGAAAAAAAACTATTTCCATGAACAATTTTTTTTTTGTAAATTATTTTCATGAACAGTTCCATCTAACTATGTATAGTTTACATGAGAAAATAATACGTCTCGGGTCTTAATCTTATTTGTTAATGAATTTACACGAACATTTTTACTTCCAAAGATATGGTCAATCCATTCGATCTGTAAATAAATTTACACGAACGAAAACCGAAACACATTTATCTTTAAAACTAAGATTGGCCAGTCCATTAGAGTTTTAGTCATGACTCTTGTGACCTTTTTTGTCTTTCACTATCTTGCTATAAAAGGGAAGAGATCAAATTTGTATAACACTTTTGCCCAAAAAGTCTAACGATGCCACTTGTCTACTTGATTGTTCATTTTTCTATACAACTTTTTTGGCAATTCTATTTGTAGTGTACTTTACATATACGTGAATGATAAGGTTACGGTTTGCAGTTAGAATATACCAATATCAACGTTTAGAATAGATTACTAACAAAAAAAAAGAATAGATTACAAACAAAAAGAGTGAGGGCAGATGAGTTTTTTTTAGGGACAACTATAGGACTGATGAATTAAGAAATTGATTGGGCCGATCCTGCAAGTAGGATCTTTAAACTTGGCTTCAGGCTTCCTTATCCCAATGGTATGTACCCTCTTGTCGATTTGGCCTGCTTAATATATGTTTTTAAGACTAGACTGAACAACCAACTTAATTCGACGATTTGGCCAGACTATCTAAGGCCACCAAATTTTTTTAAACAAACTAATAACATTAATAAAAAAAGCTAGAGAACAAACACAAGACAGAGAGATTAATACAAGAGTTCTTCTTCATCAATCCCAATATGATGATCTCTCTATCAAAACAAAACCAAACCAAAGAGATAAAACAGGAATTTTATTGAGAGCCATCAGGGTGCGTCTGTCTCCTTCTTCACTTCTTCTCATCCTCACCTTTGCTACTACTCTCTTCTTCCTCGTTACGCTGCAATTTTAACATATTACATTATCACAGAATCTCTTCTTTTCAATCAACCGTCAAAAGATGTTCAAACCAATGTAAGACGCACCTTTGATTCGTCTGGCAGAGACACTAGCAGCGCTTGAACCGCTGGATCATTTGAATCTACCCCTAGAAGCTGTGTGTTCACAAACAGTTAGGACCAATTTACTTTTCACTTGTAAATATCTTGACTTTATTAAAGGAAAGCTTTACCGATGAGAGAACAGATGATATGAAAGCTTGATCTCCTAAGAGTTTCCAGCACACGCAGCTTCACTTGACTCCTCCCCACTCATTGACATTTGCAGAGCTGCACACGGATCACCCAAATGAATCGAATTTACCTTCTGAATGTTCCACTTACAAGCAACGGTCGATTTTGCTAGCCATAAATATGATTTACCACACAAGTCTACTCACCTAAAGCCAAGTCCTGGTCCTCATCCGCTGCTTCAGACATGTTTACATCACCTACGGACATAGCAATTGCCTGATTTAGCAATGCGTTGTCCTTATCCTGCCACAAATTTTTTTGATAATAAAAGAGGTGTAAGATAAACAATGTGCCTATATAATAGTGCTTTACTGAGAAGGCTGGGAACACATGAAAGGCAAACGACTAACCATTGGTTCAGCGTTCTTCTCAGTTGTCCTAGCAACCGTCTCCTGCGAGGCAGAAGCTGTAGCTCCATCTTGGTCTTTCTGACTTGCCTCATCAGCTGCCTTCTTAGCAACAGCCTCTTGCCTTGCTCTCTCCTCCTCCATGGAGACCCGAAGGGCGAGAGCAAGTTCTAGATCAATATTTGGATCAACACCAAAGTCAAAGTCACCACCTGCTGCAGCTGCCGCAGATACATACCCACTTGCACCCTCATCGCCAGTGAATACAGGTGTGCTGTAAGCAAATTTAAGAGTTACACATCAGGAAGATAATTCTACTAGTGACACCATGTGATAACAACACTTAACAACTCTAGATAAAACAACCAAATAAAAATAAAGGTTTTGGAGTTCTGGAATATTGACAAAAATCAGGACTTGAGAGTTCAAAGACCTAACGCAAACCACAAGCAAAGCCCTTCCCACCGTGGAGTTCAATGTTTGAACTTTGAAGTAGAGAAGTCGAGGGAAGGAAGAAAAATCTGAGGAGGACATCAGAGAGAGCATTGGCACCAGAAGGAACATGAACAATGTGGCTACCATCGTTGTTATTGACAGCAGAAAGGAGGGCCTCCAGTTTCTGAGGCTTTTCCTCATCGTCATCTTCACCAAAATTGACAATGTCAAGAGAGACACTGTTCTGTTTGAGCCTTTTCCCAACAACCTCCAAGGCCTTCTCTTCATATTTGATTGAGCTATTAAAGAAAAAAGCAGAAACATGAGATAGCTATTATATCAAGAAGGAGATAACTATGCAGAAAGACAAGACAGAGAGTACTACCTTCCAGGGAAAACAATAATACGTTGGTCTTGATTCTTGTTTTGGTGATGCTTAAGAGAAAGCTGAGCAATCTGGATGGCTGCCGTTAAGTTAATCTCTCCTCCAACATCGAGGCCTGAAAATAAAAGGAAAGCTCAACACCACTCCTTGTAGAAAAGCAACCAACTTCCAAAATGGCTTCAGAGTAGAGACATACCGTGCATACAGGCGAGAATCTTGCCAAGATCAGAGGTAGGCGTCGTCAAAACTCAAACTCCTTTCCCTGCCATTGTCAAGATCCCCACAGTGTTCTTCGGATTCGACTGCAATCGCAAAACACGAAAGATCCACCAAAAATCAACACCAAATAGCACAATCTAAACCCTAATCGAATCATCCAATGTTCAATAATACCTGGATTTTGGCATCGCAGAGAAGGTTGACAGCTTTGGTTTGAGCCTGTATATGGGCTTCTAGGAAAATATTCAATGGATTTTAGGCCTTTATAGTGATAGAATCAAGAGCCCAAAGTGAATTCTTCTGTGATATTTGTTTTCTTACAAAAGAACGTCTGAAAAGCGCGAAAATGGAAAAAAAAAATAATAATGAAAATCTAAAAATCTGGATTTTTTTTAATCTCGTCTCTCTGCCCCTCTCTCTCTCTCTCTCTCTAGGGTTTAAGCGGTGCCGGAGTGGTGGTTCAGTTTCAGTGAGCTCTTTCAATGGCGAATCCTAAATCCGTCGATTCGTCCCTATGGTGGGATTCGTTTGGATCTCTTCTGAACGAGCTCGAGAATGCATCTCTCTCTGATGAACTCCCTCAGCATATCGTAACATCTCTTTTTTTCCCCCATTCAAATGCGATATGTGTTTCGGGGTCTAAATTGGTTTGGTATCTCAAATTCAGGCGGAGAAGCTGGAGGAAAACCACGCGTGGTTCGTTAACACTCTGTCGATGTTCAAACCACCGAGTGGGAAATCAAAAGATGCTTTGGATTCGGATGTGGTCAAGATTAAGGAGCATCGCTTGGTGATTAAGCCCGACCTTAAAGAAAAAGCGCTTCGAATCAGCTCGTATCTGGTTAGCTTCGTTTCGATTCAGCTCTATAGAAAATTTAATACATATCATCATTCGCTTCACATATAAGTGATGGCGGGCTACTGGATGTGAAGGATAACCTAAATTTCTGAAATATGTGAGGTCAGGATCTAGATGAAATCCAATCATACATCCTTGTGGAAAGATCCATGGAGAAGGACTATGGAACAATTGACTCGGCAGCTCAAGATTTCGTTGACGTGGTTAGTATCTTACTGCTTCCTTTTGAAACTTATGTTGTGGCTGCTTGTTTCTGCGTTTTCTTTTCCGTAGCTAGTTCTGTTTCTCATTATCGCCAACTGACTTTTCATTTATAAGCTGTTAGGATTGCACCCCTTATATCTCCTCCATCTTTCTTGCTAACACCTTTGCTTTCCTTCTGTTCCAATGCTATTCTTGAAGATATTGCTTCAGTATTACATAGAGCGCCAGTGCCTACTCAAGTGTACAAAGCGTATTCTCTCCCATGCTTGTAAGTCATGATTTTTGTTTCATATTCCCTAACAAATATGGTCATTAATGAGTATTTCCGATGGTAGGGTTTTACTTTCTAATACTTTACCCACAATTCTATTTCTGTTTCTTTTTTCAACTGATTTGTGGCATTTGTACAGTATATACAGCAAGAGATGAAAGTACTATTAGGAACGAAGCTGTAAAGCTTATCTCGGATGGGCTTGAAAGACAACAATCATCAGTTCTTGAGAATCTTTTCTCCTCTTCTTTTCCACAGCAAATGGTATGTGTTCAGAGTTCTTGCCCTTCTCAACATCCGATTCAAGCTTATTATTTGGATTCTACTGAATTTAGGGCTCCAATTCTATTATTCCAACTAACATTGCCGGTCCAAATGTGATCTTATTTACAAAAAAACTTTTGTAGGATGTCAAACTATTTTCTTTGTGGGCGGAGGAGACACTAATTGAGGACAGTTTGGTGTTGGATGTTCTTTTCCTTCTTTATCATGAATCCTTTCTCACTTGTAATGGAGACAGATGGAGAACACTATGTTCCTTATACAAGGTATCTTGACTCATTAGCCACTTGGTCAAGGCCGCTTTCAATTTTTCTATAACCAACCTTATTAACTCATAAGTGCTGTGCTACAGGGAATTCTTTTGGGCTCCTATAGCTTTAGGAAGCTGGCAGTGTCAGCCGAAGCACATATTTCTGCATGCCGTGTAAAGATTCAGTTATTGATGATTCTTATCGACACGCTGGATATGGAGAATTTGTTACAAATGGTTCATGACGGAGTACCTTTCAGGTTTGTTTAACTAACTCTTGATGAACACTGCACGAGAAGTTAATTTTCTTCAAACATGACACATAAAGAGAAATTTCCCTTTTCCTACTTCCCCCTGAATATCTGTCGATGTGGCCTAAAGGTTATTTTTTCTTATAAGGTCTGGCGCTTGTGTTTTTTCCATTATTGATGTCCAAGAGATGGATGCAACAATCTCTAGCCTCAACACTCTCGAAGTAAAAGAAGCAGGACCTCTAGTCCTTGCATGGGCAGTATTTCTGTGTCTTATTTCATCACTTCCTGGGAAGGAGGAAAGTCCTTTCCTGATGGTATGAAAGTGAGAAAGTTCCATTTTCTATTCAGAGGACACACGTAGTTTATGTATATATGATTTTTTCTTGATAACCAGGAGATAGATCACGTGAGCTATGTTCATCAAGCTTTTGAGGCAGCATCATTGAGCTACTTCCTTGAAGTTCTTCAAAGTAATGTGTTAAATGATTTCGATGTAAGTTAAGAGATTAAGTTTCAGTTACCGAGCGTGGCTAAGCGTATTTTCTTGTCATTGGCACTTTTTTCCTTTTCGGCATTTATTTATATTTCAAATATTGTTTTATGTTACTTAGCCTCTGCAATCTTTGTTCATGTCATCCTTCCCTGTTCTGATTCATCATTATTTTAAACCTTTTTCAGGGACCAATCTCTGGTTTTCGTAGTGTATTGAGAACTTTTATTTCAGCATTTATTGCGTCTTATGAGATCAATATTCAGGTATAACTACATCAAAGTGGATAATAAACTATATATTGGTAGTCTGTTTCAGAATCTTACTAATCTCAACATTTTGGCAGCTGGAAGATGCCAATCTGGAGTTGATACTGGACATCCTTTGCAAGGTTTATCAAGGAGAGGTATGGTTTCTGCATGTTATGTTAAAGTTTTTCTCTATGGTACACATCCATAAATGCTTATCGTGAGCCTTAATTTTTCAGGAGTCCCTCTGTACTCAGTTTTGGGATCGAAGAAGTTATGTTGATGGCCCTATTCGGTGTTTACTCTTTGATTTGGAGAGTGAGTTTCCTTTCAGAAGTGTTGAATTCATTCGTCTCTTGGCGTCCTTGTGTGAAGGATGTTGGCCTGCTGAATGTGTGTAAGTAGTAATCTGACAATATACTATGTGCGCCTATGTACTATTTCTGGAACTTTTCTATCTGGACGAAAGCAATGTTTTGCAAAAAGGCAGGATACTCTGCACACATCAATCTAAGCTTTCTTTGTTGTCTCACTAAAGAATTTCTTATTTACGGTTGCTGCTGCTATGTGCAGATACAACTTCCTGGATAAATCAGTCGGGATATCAACCTCATTTGATATTACTAGTGACTCTCTAGTAGATGAAGCTTCCCAGCTAGTTGAAACTTCCCAGCCTTTGCAAATTCCAGGTCTTGAAGGTTTAGTTATTCCCAGCAATACTCGTGGGCGAATTCTGAGAGTAATCAATGAAAACACTTGCCTTGTGCGGTGGGAGGTAAATGATATCTCAAAGACAAATTCTCCAGTGTTCTCTCTTTTATGGTGTTAGTGATATTAAATGGTTTATTTTGAGAAATACTGATTCATGAAATACATTTTCTTTTCCAAGTATTCACTCTCCGGCGGTACAGTAATGATCATCCATTTGGCCAATGTACTCTACACTGGTAACAGTCGGGAAGCTTTTGTGATTCTAGAGCTGCTTCGTCGATTGGTAACATTTAACAAGGTAACTGCATTGCTCTATCCTCTTTTCTTAATCGAGGTTTATGAAGTATGGATTGCTTTAGTATTTGTACACCATGACATAGACTACGGCCCTGTCCTGCTTTGAATCAATTCTTCTCGGAGCATTTTCTTAAAATTTTAATCCAAGGGCCCACGGCTGTATGTTTGTCTATCATAAGATGTGCATCCTTGTTTTTCTTTTCTCTGAAATGACCATGTTTAATTAATTCATTTCAGGCCGTATGTTTCTCCTTACTGAATATCAGTCACTTCTTTCATGAAAATGAATCTTATATGAATGAGAAGCTGGAAAGTGATGTGAGGTGAAGTACTTGCATTTTATTTCTTCCTAATATGTTCTATTCCTTGGATGCTTTAAAAGAGATATTCTATCTGTGATCTTTACAGAGTGGTTGATATAATTTGCAATTCAGTCAGAAGCTTGACTTTTGACTCTAGCGGTGCAGCTCTGATGGCAATGGCTATTGATATCTTAGCTAAGCTGTTGCGATGGTAATTTCTTGTCTTGGTTATCAATTTTTTCTCCCCAAATATGCCGTCTTTATCAAATATCAGCCTTACTATTAACCATCATGTGCAGCATCTTGGCATGTAATATTCGTTGGAATTTGGTATAAGTTCTATGTGGAACTTTGCTAGCTAACTTGATTTTCTCTTTGAACAGTTCCCCATCAGTTGTTGCTCCCATGGTTTTAAAGAAAAATATATTTGACATGACTTCAGGGTCAGGCATCCAAGACAGTGGATACAATATTTCTTTGAGGTTAGACCACAAATATCACATACAGTGTCCTATTTTATAAATTAGTTGATTTTTCAAATATCTCGTACCCAGTTATAGACCGTACACATGGAAGTTTAGCATACTTATAATTTAGAAGAGGCGCATTAATGAAAAGTACTAGTTTTTTTTTTTCCGAGTGATGCCCTCTGGCTGCATTCTAGTTTCTGATGGTACATTTTGCTCTTCCTGTTGTTGTACATACAAAAAGTGGATCCTGGTCGCTCTCCGGGAAACTGGCAAAAATGATCTTGATTGATTGCGAGAAGAATGATACAAGCTGCCCATTGGTTATATCAGGCAAGTTTGTCGTAGAATATTGTTGGATGTGTAATCTGCATGACTGTCTCGGTTCTCTGTTTATTTAAACTGTCGCCTTTATTACTTAAACGTTATTTATTTCTATATATTGCAGTTCTGGAATTCACCATGCAGCTTGTGGAAGGAGGAGTGGAGAATGATGTAGCAATTGCTTTAATTGTTTTCTCGTTGCAGTATGTTCTTGTTAGTCATGAGGGTTGGAAATACAATCATGGACATATGCGTTGGAATGTAACACTAAAGGTATCTTGCTAATTATAAGCAATAGCCCCCCTCTCTTCTACTACCTACTGGCATATTGTTGACTTTTCAATGGCTTCGTAGCTAATTTCTTATAATATCTTCTCTTTTTTTTTGGGTCGGCTTCTCCAGGTCATTGAAGTGATGAAAACGTGTCTAAGATGTAAATTCTCCACCAAGCTGAAGGATGTTATCCTTGATATCTTGTTGAACGATGCATCTGTGCACAATACTCTCTTCCGAATCATTTGTACGACTACACAAACTTTAGAGGTTTGGATATGATCTGAATTAGTCTTTATTTCTACATTCCTAGTCTGAGATGCTTTAACTGATTTCATGTTCTGCTTTATTGCGACAGAACCTTTGTGCAAGCCGCTTTTTTGAACCAGCAGAGATTGAAGGATGGCAACTTTCGATAGTTTCTGTTTTGGATGTTTTAGACATCACGCTCTCCCAATCTTCTCAGGTAAAAGTGTTGTCTCGTCTTTAGTTTTGCAATTTTGCAAATTGAACTCAAAAACATTGAATCAGCTATAGTTTTTTGGAATATATTTTTCTCACTGAAATGTATGTGGTTGGTTATACTTGTTCTCTTTTAGGCATTTTGGAAGTTGATATTTTGCTATAAATTGTTGCAGAGTACAGATTCTGGTCTTCCCTTGTTTCATCAAACTTTGCTGTCGTCTACAGCGAAACCAATCCCAGTTGTGGCAGCTATCACATCGTTGATATCTTACTTCCGGAATCCTGTATGAGCTTCATCCTAACACTTTGACCAATTACATATCTAAAAATCAAATGTTTCCTGCAGACCATCCAGATTGGTGCTGCGAAAGTGCTTTCAAAGTTATTTGCCATGGCAGAATCGTCACAACTCTATATAATAAGCAAAGCAGGCTTTGGTCTAGACGATAAACAGGTTAGAATAACATCTCCCTTATCTGTTATATCGTTCATCTGGTATGTTACTATGTTCTGCTGTATGTACATATAGATCAACTTCTACCTTTGTTTTTAGATCACAGATTTAAGAACTACGGTTAGCCAGATCATACTTGATCTATCGGAACCAAATGAAGATCTAGTCATTGCCACGATGAAACTACTAACTGTTGCGGCAAGATATCAGGTTACTTCCAATTCTTTGATTTTCTTGTTAAAAGCCTTAGGTGTTATTTAAATCGCTGTTTTTGCCACGCAATAGATTTTCTTGGAACCATTTAGATTCTCCAGTTTCATCATACTGAGTTTCTTTCTTTTCAGCCTCCTCTTTTAGTTTCCCTATTTGATTCAAGCGAAGACTCAGATGCTGGTAAGTTAAAACAGTCTGACAAAGAGGATTCCGCAGGTCCTGAATTGGCTTGTAAATCTCGATTATTGCACATTATCCTGCACCATGTTGAGAGGGCAACTGATTTTGTCAATAGGTACGTTAAAGGAGGAAATATATTTCAATCTGTTTTCTAGTTACACCGAGTTTCTATATGATGACCTGTATTCCTGACATACTTATGCTGATGGTCTCCCGTACTCCAGATACACGGATATATTACTGAGTTTACTTGGTTTTCTTAAAACCCTTTGGCAAGAGGCTGGCCAATACGCGAATTTATTGGAACCATTTAAGGCGTCAAAAAGGTTGTGGCAGGAATTTTCCAACATCATAACCCAGGTCTCTAAGCTAAAGGATTCGTCAGTTGGAAGATTAGGCAAGGAAGAAATATCTAAGTTGTATGTGAAATATCAGTGTCAGTCTTCTGTTTTGGAAATTCTGGCGTGCAACATGTTTCTGAACAAGAAATTGTTGTTTGCCGAGTCACTTAAAAAATCATGGTTGGAGCAGAAAGAGAAGACAGATAACGCTGCCTCACCATCCAAATTACCTCTGCCAGCAGCTTCCGATCCCAAGGATATCTTTTCAAAATGGTGTGATGTATCTGTTTTAGATGGCCTTATCCAGTCAGTTTCATCTTTAGATGGTGAAATTGAAATAAACGTACAATCAAAGGTTCGTCTTCTCTCTGGCATATCCTTTACTTGGTAGAGCCGAACCACAGTAGAGTAGACTTTTGTCACACTTCGCAGCGTTCGTTTAGGTGCTCCACCTTTCAGAAATAGTGATTCTAAATTGCTCATTTCTGCATTGATAGGTTGCCGCCGTTTTACTTATTGTGCATTTGATTGTGAAACTGGAAACATCTGGCGCAGGAGCATTGTCTATGTCTTTAATTGAGAAGATCAAAGCCATTTCGGAAATGGTATGTTCCTCTCTTTTAATCAAATTATATATTTGGTCTCTTCGACACACTTTTGAAGGCCTTGTCTAATCTGATTCTGATGTCTGTGTAACAATCTGCTGACAGCTTTGTGCCCAACCTGCTTTTTCTGAGTTGTTGGCACAATATTCAAAGCTTGGTTATAGGTAAGAATTGTTTTATACGTTGTTACTAAATTTAACAATTCTACGAGGGGCTGCATGCTACTCCTTGTGATATTTAATCATCCGTTCTCCTGTTATTCAAGGGGTTATCATATCATCGCGTTCTTACTTTTCATGTTTTGGGTTCTATTGCTAGTGGAGGGAAGGAGCTGATGCCTATGATTCTCAGCGACCTATACTGCCATCTGGAAGGGAAACTTGAGGGTCGTGATATCCCAACTGGTCCATTCAAAGAACTTTTCCAGTTTCTAGTTGAGTCGGGATTTTGGGAGAAATACAAACAGAGTACTGATATGGACAAAAGTATGGCTTTGGGGGACAATATTTTGTTTGACATTCAGCACATACGAACAGAATTAGGTATTGCTATTTGGGATTTTTCCGAGTGGAAGACATCTAAAGCAACGACAGAGGAAATGCTGAGTTACATGCAGAGAGCAAACTCGATGGTTTTAATCTCAACATCGCAGGTCTCTGCTTTGCATGCATTGATATCCGTCTTGATTCTTTACGAGGATAATGTAAGTTTCTTTGGTCTAAATAGCTATGCTGCGATTCTGTCTTTAATATGACTTGTCCCATGTACATTTATGGCTTTGGATTGTCCTTATTTAACATATTAGTTGATAAATAAACCAACGTACTAGACTGTACAAATGTTGCATGTTTTAATTTATGCTTTAGAAATTTCTAACCCTATACCGTTTGTGCAGTCTCTTGAAGACAGTGTGGCTGTAGAAAGGAAAGTCCCTGCTCGGGTCACTCTTTTAAGCATTGCTGAAGTGTGCAAAAAATTCTCCACCAGGGTTGATTCACTTGCCTCTCTCTGGGATGGCCCCAAGGTTGTGTTCGATATACTAACAGCACAGGCAGACTTGCTATCCCGGCTTTTGAAATCCGCAAAGAAAAAACTGCCATTATCTGTTTGTGCACTTGTCCTGAGAAATGTTGGGCCTGGCCTCAAAATCCTCGGTAGTTTGAGGCATTCAAATGCTATATTAAAGAAGACGGTAAACCTCCTACTTGAGGTGCTGCTTCTGGTTGTGGGTTTTGGTTCAAACCAAAACTCAAGTGAGATAGAACATATGCCAGCCAAAGATCTTGCAGAAATATCTGATGCGACAATTGGATTATTACCCCTTCTCTGCAACTTCATGGGGAATCCCGAGTACTTGACTCTCTGCCTGACCACGGTAGACTTGATTCTCAGGAATTTTTTGACGCCAGAGACATGGTTCCCAATTATACAGAGTCATCTCCGCTTGCAGCATGTTATACTGCAGCTTCAGGATAAGAAATCCTCGGCATCCGTTTCAGCAATAATGAAGTTTTTCTTAACCATTGCTCAAGTTCATGACGGTGCTCAGATGCTTCTAAATTCCGGATTTTTTTCGACTCTAAGAGCTTTGTTCATTGACTTGCCAGATGGAATATCTAGTTTGGTATCTGAAAACGAAAAGGGTGGGCTGCTAGATAACAAAGAAAATCCGCAGCATATCTGGGGAATCGGTTTGGCTGTGGTTACGGCGATGGTTAATTCTCTAGGATCCGTTTCTGTGGGTGCGGATATCGTGGAGAGTGTAATATCTTACTTTTTCTCAGAGAAAGGTTACATGATCTCTTATTATCTGTCTGCGCCGGATTTCCCTTCTGATGATCGTGAAAAAGTGAGACCAAGAACCCAACGGACATGGACATCCCTTGCTTATCTGAGAGAAACCGAGCATACTCTCCTTCTGATGTGTGCACTAGCAAGCCACTGGAGATCTTGGGTTAAAATTATGAAGGAGATGGATTCTCCACTAAGAGAAATGACTATACATCTCTTGGCCTTTATCAGCAAAGGCGCTCAATGCCTCGGAGAGTCTCATATCACAACATCTCATCTGTTATGCCCTCCAGTAGTGAAAGAAGAGTTTGATTCCTGCAAAAGACAGCCGGTGATCAACAGCAAACACGGATGGTTTGCTCTAGCACCGTTAGTTTGTGTCGGGAAACCCAAGCTCGGTGCTGTATCAATCTCGACTGCTCTAGTTGTTAGGGGCCAAACGACAGAGCAACCTGGATCTGTTCCTCCTTCACACTTTACAGACTCGGTTGCGGTACAGATTTATAGAGTGGCCTCTCTCTTGTTGAATTTTCTATGTTTACAAGCAGAAGGTGTTGTTAAACGGGCAGAGGAAGTAGGATATGTGGATCTTGCTCATTTCCCTGAGCTTCCAGAGCCGGAGATTTTGCACGGTCTACAGGTATGATAACTCAGAGTACACGCACCGTGTTTTTGTTTTTTCCCCTTTTTTTTCTTCGACTAGTACTACAATATTGAACTTTAAAATGCAGGACCAAGCCATAGCGATTGTCGCTGAGCTTTGTGATAATTACAGAGAGGTTCCTGATGAAGTCAAGAATCTGTGCCTCTTGTTGCTCCAAATAACAGAGAAGTCGTTATATTTGGAACTCTGTCTAGTTCAGGTTTGCAGAATCCATGAAGTCTTTGGCCGTTTGGATAACTTCTCAAAAGACTTCAAAAAACTAGTGAAAGGTAACAATCAATTGATTTGATGATTTTAGGATATGCACGATCGATTTAGTTGCAAGGTGTGAAAAATGGCTGGGGTTTAACATTTGCTTATTTCCAATGAGCAGCTGCAGAAGCGCACTCGTACTTGAAAACGGCTATGGAATCACTGAAGAAAATAGCTGTGTTTCTGTATCCTGGATTGCTATAGGTACGAGTTTTTTGTTTTTTTAACTTGTTTGTTCTTCACAGTGACTTGTATTATTGGAGCATTGACCAAATGTTAGTCAACAACATATTAGATGCTATGCATGTATAAACTTTAATTCTGGGTCAGGCTGACCACTTATTTTGGGCCGTTCGTCACGTAACGCCGTTGCTTTCATTTTTTATTCGCTTGGTTCTCTCTCATTACAGACCGCAGAAAGTGCACTTCCGAATAATCCGCTCTTCTTTTTCTAAATGCTCAACTTTTGATAAATCATTATTCTCGATCTTTCTGGTTTTCAAATTCACGCCTTGTAATATTATTAGATATACGGTTTATATGATTAATGTACATTTTCGGCATTAGTTTCGAAGCACTGAAATCAATCGTTATAGAAAGTATTCAAGTACAATTGCAAATATTAAGTATAAATAAATTTAGGGCGTAAACCAAGCGTGGGGGTTGGGTGGTAAAGAGGTCTTTTATCAAATGAAACGTTTGTGAAAGTAGTAGAGTTTGAGGACGGCAAGCCCAGGAGCATATGCCAAGTCTGAGATACTCATCATCCAATTTCCACGTGTATCAATCTCATGGCCACAATCTTTTTCTCTTCCGCTATAAATCAGAACCTCGCCGCTGAATCATCTATTCATCCACAACAATATCTCAAAGCTTTCTTATTTGATCAATCGACAATGGCGGCATTCCCAAAGGTTTTCTTCGACATAACCATCGGTGGCCAGCCAGCGGGAAGGATCGTGATGGAGTTGTATACTGATAAGACACCGAAGACGGCTGAGAATTTCAGAGCACTGTGCACCGGAGAAAGGGGAGTGGGGCGTAAGGGCAAACCCCTTCACTTCAAGGGATCTTCCTTCCACCGAGTGATCCCTAGTTTCATGTGCCAGGGTGGCGATTTCACCGCCGGAAACGGGACAGGAGGTGAGTCCATCTACGGTTATAAGTTCGAGGACGAGAACTTTGAGAGGAAGCACACCGGCCCTGGAAACCTTTCCATGGCCAACGCCGGTGCCAACACCAACGGATCTCAGTTCTTCATCTGCACCGCCAAAACCGATTGGCTTGACGGTAAGCACGTGGTGTTCGGCCAGGTCGTCGAAGGGTTAGACGTGGTGAAGGCGATCGAGAAGATTGGGTCGTCCTCTGGAAAGCCGTCCAAGTCGGTAGTTATCGCCGATTGTGGACAGTTCTCTTAGATGTTCTGACCTCTCTCTCTCTCTCTCTCACATCTATCCTCAGTTTAATTATGGCGTCCCTATGTTATGTTTGGTGTCTCGTTTGTATGTGTAGTCATAAGCTTGCTTGGTGTGCGTTCTCATGTCAGTCTTTTTGGATTGACTGAGAGAAACTCGTCACCCTAATTATCTACTACAATAAACAATAAGATTAAAGAATAACGAAATTAGTAACATCTCTTGCAATTAATCTTGATTCTACGTTACGAATTTCAATTGTTATTGACGCTTGACATTGAAATATCATCAATTCATCAACATTGGGTGTGATATTCCAGTGGCAACTAAAGAAAAAAGAGTTATGGGCTGAATGTAATGGGCTTTGCTGACAGATTGATTGTCTTCATTTGAAAATTAAGCTATCTACCGAAAGCCTAGTTATGTCTGTGTTTCCTGTAAAATTAAAAACGCCACAATTAAACATTAATATCTATATATATGTAATATATTTAGAATTTTAATGGATAGAATCCTTCATTAGAGGTGCTGTGGTAGTTCCAGTGATGTGGTACACCGACTTGAAATTCTATGTAAATATAAAATAATGAATATGGGCTTAAAGTTATAGAAAACGGGCCTATAGTTGTGGATTCAATCAGGGTCCATCAGTATTTAAGGCTAAGAAACTTGAGAGAAAAAAAAAAAAAAGTCAACCAAAAGCAGACTTTTTTGTAATACTCCCATCATCGTCATAACACACAACACGGAAGAGAGAATGAAGGGCACGAAAAGTCCGATCCAGGCGGTGTGGTCATGGGTGAGGAAGCAACCACCGAAGGTGAAGGCTTTTCTGGCGGTGGTCTCTGGCATGGCGGCTTTGGTTCTGCTGAGATTCATTGTTCACGATCACGACAATCTCTTCGTAGCCGCCGAAGCTGTTCACTCAATCGGGATCTGTGTTCTAATCTACAAACTTATGAAAGAAAAGACCTGTGCCGGTAACTTTCTTGTCTTGTCATGAGTTTTTGAAGTAGCTAGCTAGGCTTTTAGTTCTAGTTTGTAGAAACATCATCGTCATTGGTGAGCTTAGCAATTGAGGTGTTTTTTATTTCATCGCGTGATTCCTTTCCAATCCAAAAGTGTATACCTTTTGTCTATTTATCTTAATTAATGAATAATTCTGCAGGATTGTCACTGAAATCTCAGGAGCTTACGGCCATCTTTCTAGCAGTTAGGCTGTATTGCAGCTTTGTAATGGAATATGATATACACACCATCCTGGATCTTGCTACTTTGGGAACAACTCTCTGGGTTATTTTTATGATCCGTTTTAAGTTAAGGTCTAGTTACATGGAGGACAAAGACAACTTCGCTCTCTATTATGTGGTATCTCTCATCTCTTTGTTTTCTTTTTTTTTTTCTCTATAAGATTTTTGTTGTCATTTATAAAGCAACTGGAATTCATTTTTATTGGTTAACAGTAACGATTATCTGGTTTTTATTTATCTTTTTTTTTTTTTTCCAGCTTGTGCCCTGTGTTGTGTTAGCTGTGTTGATCCATCCATCGACCTCTCACAACATATTGAACAGGATTTCCTGGGCGTTATGTGTGTACCTTGAAGCTGTTTCAGTACTGCCTCAGCTGCGCGTGATGCAGAACACCAAGGTCATTTCACATCCAGAAAAAAAAATTGAGAACCGAGCTAGACATATTTGTTTAACTCTCTAATCTCTGCATCTATTTTTTGTTGTTGTTGTTGTTTCAGATTGTTGAACCGTTCACAGCGCATTATGTATTTGCACTAGGAGTAGCAAGGTTCCTTAGCTGTGCCCACTGGGTTTTACAGGTTCGTTTTCTATCATCATCAGGATTTAATTAAGACAAATATAAGATTAAACCAATAGCAGTCCTCTTGTACATATATTGGTTTCTTTCGAATGCGCCTGAAAGTGGTCTTACACTATGTGTTGAAAAACAAGGTTGTGGACACGAGGGGAAGATTGCTGGTGGCATTGGGATATGGATTGTGGCCATCAATGGTTCTCATCTCAGAGATTGTTCAAACTTTCATTCTTGCAGATTTCTGTTACTACTACGTCAAAAGGTACTGCTTAGTCATGCACTTCCACTCTTAAAAATCTATTTTACCTCTCTATTTATATATAAACCCGAAAGTAAGTTTTATTTGAATCAACTGCAGTGTATTCGGAGGGCAGCTTGTTCTCCGGCTTCCGTCTGGAGTAGTATAAGTTTAAAAGAAGATAGAAAATACTCCAACCAATGATGTAAGGTATGATGAGCTTGCCTAAGTCAGGAAAGGCAGGCAGCTGTATTTTTTCTTTACCTCTGGTCTTTTACCGTTTTATGTGTCTGAGGTGACTGACTTCTTACGAATTAATTTTACTGTCCTGTATATTTTTGACTATTGATTCACGTCTTTCTGGCTGCTTGTTTCCTTTTGACACTGTGGCAATGATAATAGATGAAAAAGAAAAGAAACAAATTGCAAACCTAAAAGATGACCAAAATTGATAGAGTCGCAGTTACAATTCTACACCCAAACCTTTTGCATTAGCATATAACAAAATCAACATATTTCTGGCTAGTCCTATCCAATTCAAACTCTTTTTTTTTTTCTTTCATTCATGTGCATGTGAATGAACATGATAATTAAGGTAAAGCGACAATATAGTGGTGATTATTGCTCCCAAGTGTAGAAAATCTCGAGCGCTAAACATGAAATCAAAATATCAAATTTGCGGCTGAAAGATTATTGTCCGCTACCCATGACTGACTAAACGTAATTAAGTTTTTACATGATTCAAGACAGAAAATAAAAATATAATAAAACATTGCATTCCATTGAAAATAAAGACAAAGGCGTACATGAGCATAATCACCACTCCCATACGAGGAAACCACGAGCTTGGGATGTATTCAGTCCTGAAAAACGCCCATTTCTCTTCATCATCAGAACGAAATGAAGAGAAGCTTCTTTTTTTCTTCTTATACATCCCAAAGTAAACCTGGTTTTCCTCAAATATTTAAAAACTTAAAGGGGGGTAAAAACTCATAACCATAACGTTTTTGTTCTTGTTTCTCCCCACTTAAACCGACTATAACTAGTTAGAAGGCTCCTCTGACTCAGCCGGAGTCGGCGGCAGGAAGGTGGCGGAGGTGAGCGGTTCGTGAACCACTGAGTTAGAGGAGACCGATATCGGTTTACCCTCCAGCTGCAACATTATACTTCCCAATACCTCCGCCATTGTTTTCTTAAACTCTTCTTCCTTCACCATCTTTCCATCATCTCCATTCACCATCTTCAGCGCTTCCCTTATCATATCATCCATCTTCAAACAAAAAACCAACACAAAATAATATTTTACTAATCAATTTCGTTGACTTTTAATCACCCAAGACTAACACATGCATAATCTCTATCGTTACAAACCTAGTTTATCTCTGCGTTTGTATTTTTTGAAGAATTTTTTTTTCTCTTTGCGTTTACAACTAACAGAAAAGCTGATTAAAACATGCACTGCCGGTTTGTAATTTCATTTTAAAAGTGACAGAAACACATTCCCATACGAAGCACATAACATGCAAACATGAACGTTACACGCAAACGAGAAGTCAAAAATATTTAAAGCGGATATTATTTACCTGGGACACTGCACCTAGTGGTGGTAGAGTCGCAGATGGTGCAACAGTGTCTAGCACCGCTCGTAGATACTCTTTAGACACCTTACCGTGACGGTCTTTTGGAATGCTTTCCAACGCAACGTTTAATGCCTACGACCAGAACATTCGCTTGTGACTCGTTATATATATATCATCATTCAAACATTCTCTTCTTATTATATATACCTACGCTTACTTTAACATATATATGAAATTTACCTTGTCGAACTCGAACTTATTGGACAAGAGCCTTCTGATGCCGCTCCCATCGAAGGTGTTTTCGCTGTGGGCGACGATCACAGGCTGTTCATTGAGACGTTGAGCCACTCTCTCCACGACTCTCTTGAATGCTTCCAAGAATCTATCCTGTGACAAGCTCTTCTCTCTCTTATCTTCCTCATCGAGACAAGATCCAACGATCGGTTCTACCATGTTGCTCATTACCTGAAACAAGAAGCTTGGCTTTTTAGACAAGCTCACCAGTCTCAACATATAGCATGCAAGCATCAACATATTTGTAGTATTAGTTTGGGATTTAAGATAATCAATTATTTTATGCTAAATATACATATCAAATTTATGAAAAGGTTAAAACCACAGTTCATTCAATGGAAGAGTAAATAAGGATTGCACATTTCATATATTTGTATAAATTAAGATTGGTGAAGAAGAAACAAATATATAATAAAAAGTACCCATGGATCGTTGGAAGGAGGCATTCCATGATCAACAGAAAGTGACTGGAGAGCTTTGACGATGCAATCACGGAGGGATGCTTCCTCGCAGCCAGTTAGCGCTGAGAAGTAGATGGAGACGATCTCTGCTTCATATCCAGGGCTGTGGATGAACTCCGACAGATCCTCACCGTCCATCCTGAGTATGACGATGGGGTCGCGTTTTAGACCAGCAGCCATGCCCAACAAAATATCTGACAACACTTCTTTGAACTCTGTCTTGCTCACTTTCTCTTGACTTCCATGAGTGAATTCGTTTAAGACCTGTAGTAGTTTATTATAACGTTACAAAATGATGAAAATAAATGTACGGACGAGACAGAGAAGGTTAATGGTTTGATCTCGTCGTCTATTCTTTATATATACCAAAAACAAAAACCTAACGATAAACAACTGAATATTGATCTGTATCCAATGGGAGAAAGATTCGTATTCGGATTTACTTCTTCTTGGATATGTTCTTCGATAAGCGAATCTTAGTGAATGACTACGAACTACACAATTGTGTATTTATTCAAAGTCCTCTTTGGTCTAATGACTAATCGATAATCAACGTGATTCATGCGAAACACGAGGTAGGTTTACCATATTTAATGTAGGTTTTTTTTTTTTAACAAAAAATGTAGGTTCAAGATTCCATGTCGGTAAATAGAAATTATCTTTTTGGTTTTGGTTCACACCAAAATATGTAACTCTTTGAGTTTTTCTATATTTCTCGTCTATATCTATATTATTCTTGTGTTCAACTCCTAGGATGAACTTCTACATTCTTTCTAAAATGATAACCAATAAAATTGTGTATAGTCATATCCTTTTCGTAAAAAATGACCAAAAAGTAGTATTAATTACACAATTTTTTTTGCAGCAGTACTGTCAACAAAAACACTAAATCCTAACTCTAATGAGGTTTAACTCTTGAATTTTTTTTAAACTGGTTTTCTTATATAAAATGCAAAAAATGTTTTTTTATCTAACTCTAGATTTTTTTCCGATAATTAATTCTATTTTTTTATTATTTTTATTTATTTTTTCAAAGCAAAATATGATTTGGCAAGTTTTTTTATTAGCTATTGTTTTAATGGTGAACAAAGAAAAAAAAAACTCTTTCTTTCTGTGTGTGTTTATTGAATTATTTGAAAACAGGGGAAAACTGATGTAAAACTAGGGTCTTCTTTATTAAAAAGCATAAAGTGGGATACTGTACTCTTACTGTATTTGAAAGTTTTTACGAAATTGTCAGTCGAAAAAAGACTGGTGACACAGACGAAAACTTATGACGTATTCCTTCCGTTTCTAAATATAAGATGTTTAGAAGAATTTTTATGTTTTAATATATAAGATGTTTTCATATTTTTAGTTAACTTTAACTTTATCAAAAACTGTGTAACCAATC
Source organism: Brassica juncea (assembly GCA_018703725.1). Taxonomy (NCBI): domain Eukaryota; kingdom Viridiplantae; phylum Streptophyta; class Magnoliopsida; order Brassicales; family Brassicaceae; genus Brassica; species Brassica juncea. The sequence continues at coordinate 75,873,250 of CM031936.1, read as the reverse complement.
AAATTTAATCGTTCTATTTTGTAATTGGCTAACTAGTTATTAATTTATAGTTTTCATAATATTCTTTAGATAAAAAGTAATTTTCTTAATAAACGTGTTTTACCTAAAACGTCTTATATTTAGGAACGGAGAAAGTATACAATACGCAACATATTACAACAGCCAGTTGATTAATGTTTAATACAGAAGTTAAGAATAAGTAGGTGAGGATTCATAAAGCGATTTTCTAGCACTAGACGGCAGCGAGGAGAGCGACACGAGGGGCTAACTTGAGATATGATCTAGGATAAGGTCACCGACCAAAGTTATTTACCTTTTTTTTTGGGTGCAACCGACCAAAGTTATTAAAAACATCTGGTTTTATTTATTCTTTTTTTTTGAAGAAAGTTTTTATTTATTCTTTTTTTTTTTGAAGAAAGGTTTTATTTATTCTTTTCACCTATTACTCTTAACGCAGAAAGAAAATAAAATGTAACCACCAAACCTTCCGTATATCAAGAAGATAACTTTAACTATAGTAAAATTCTGAGATTCCATTTAAACTTTGTCAGTAATATAATAGTCTACGTAATGAGTATGACAATTCCAAGACAAAAAAAAAACTCGAGACAATAGAGAAACTATATGGCTATTAGATGTAACATTTTACGTACTAAGCGCCTAAGCGGCCCAAGAAAGAAAAACATTTTTAGTAGTATAAAAATAAAACAACGAGCAAGATCGACAATATAGAGAGAAAACAAAACACTCGACATAGAGAGAAAACAAAACAACTACTAAACTAATGCCAGTTATGTGCCGGACCATATAGATAGAAAACTATTAGCCGGACCATATGTCACGAATATTAAAACTTTATAAACAAAGAAATCAGAAATGGTTCACCTCTGAGTAGATGTGATCGGAATCAGGGGAAGTGCCCTGAGCAGGCAAACCAAGAGCGGCGCCGATATCAGCAACGGCAGGCTGTAGCTCTGTCAGGGAGAGCTTACCATCTTCATCTTGATCTAACTGTTGAAACTTTTGCTCCACAAACTTGTCGAACACTTTTTCGTTTTCGACCAGCTCGACTATGTCCGACCCATCAAGTACCTGTTGCTGTTGCTGCTGGTGGTTGTCCATTTATGGATTCCTTTTTAACCTTTTTCTTTTCTATTATTTTAACGTGAGAGATCTCGTGAGGAAAGCACGAGAAAGGAAGAAGAGAAAACTCTTTATCTTTTTCTTTACCCCAAGTGTGCTGTGTTCTGCTTTGGCTCGGACTTGCCTGTTCTTTATATGCGAAAAATATTACTAGTTGTTAATTGATAAATTTAATACATAATTTTGAAAACTTCTATGACTTTTTTTTATATAATGTGTGGTCACTTTATATTGTGGATTCGTCGTCACCACCAAACATATGCTAACCATACATCCCTAGCTAGACTATATAACTTTGAAAGCGTTTTGGCTTTTTTCTCCCACCTTATAGTATCAACATTTTATTAAAGGCTAACTATTAACTAATATCCACTGAACTTCCGTTTGCATTTGTCCTTTTTTGCAACATGATTGTATTTATTCTTATGATTAAAGAGAATATAGACGAAATAAGTCTAAACACAACATCCTTGAATGTAATACATTAGTTTGGATGAATTAAAATTTGGTTACCCATGAGGCGTGTGAGGTTCGCGATTTGACTTCAGTTACCGACAAGAAGATCACAAAGAACATGATGTTTAGTCATAATGCTTGTGTCTTTTTAATCAATAGTCGGTTCCTTTTTATTAGCTTTTTCAAACTAATATTTGACTCTATGAACTTTTATTTTACTCAGAGGACTTGTAATTACTTATTTTAGCTGACAAAAGAATGCGATAGCTTCTCAATAATAGGTCAAAAAATCATTAAAATACCCGATCATGACGTATTGTATATAGTGACCGACGAACTACGCAAACCCCGTAAAGCAGAAGTGGAACATCAAACAATCTCGACCACCTAATCTACTATGTGGTCCGTATCATACGGGCAATAACATTTGTGTGAATGCTTGCCGGCCTATTATTATTGGGATTAAAAATGTTATCGGTAACCAAGTCGTGATAGTATATATTTCACAAAAATGGTTGTATAGAAGACCCTTTCCTACTGATTAACCACTGTAATTTCAACACGTGGCACATATCTGACGGATCTAATTTCTGATAAGAGTCCCTCAGCCTTTAGATCTGTGATGACGTGGCTGTCGTCCATGAAAAGTCATGGGGACACTTGTTGATAATATATCTTTGCGTTGTTGCGTCATTGGGCGGCGTCTCTGTGCTGGCGTAAAACTCCAGGCGGTGCCATTTGGTCACCACCAAGTCAAAGCCGGCTGGCTATAATTCGGCTATCTGTGGATTAGGCGGTCCATTACATGTATATTACAAACTATTCATCATAAACCTAAACATTGTCATTATCTTTGATTTCACAATAACCTTTTTGTAAAATAGAAATTTCAAACTATTTCGCCTTCGATTCTTCAACTAGACGTAGATGTAGACCTAATAGTTAGAAGTTGGGGCGAGTTGTTACGATACACTTTTTCTTGGATGTATGATAGATTCGTAATAATCTTAACAAGAAAGCAAAAGTAAAAGGACATAATCCCTAAGATCTTCCTTTTTGGTACGAACTACAAAAGTGACTATACTATCTTTACAAAAGGAGAGGAAAAGAGATCTCAAAGATGGCAAATATTCAAGAACTTTGTCACACTTCAAATAGCTCTCAGTAGATACGTCATGTATTAAAAAGTATATTTTCGATCCAACAATTCTCACATGGGATTTCAAAAGTTCATGGGATAAAATTACATGTTACTTTCCACAATGAATGGATCTAAGAGCAATTTTACTCTGGGGATATTCAAGAGAAATGAACGCCACGCAGTTTTGTAGTATTTTCTTCACTGGCATTTTTTTGGGGTGCACCCTTTACTGCCATTTCATTCTAAACATTTTGCAGGACAATGCTCTGGGCTTATAAGAAAGGGCCCTCCCACGAAACAAGCCCAAAAGTATATTTGATACAAATTCACATGGTCGTGAGGGCCCACTTCATGTGATTCTGTTCTTCTTGTATGGTCAATCTCATCAGCGACATAGGATGTATGTGTGATCTCTTGTGATGTGTGCAGTGTGCTTAAAGTTGTTAGTCTTCTAGCGCATCATGAATGATCTTGAGGTACAGTACATATTCAACTCTCAGTTTTAGCAGCTGCATGCGAGAGAGAACCATGTGAGCTCTTCTCCTCCATGTCCCACTGTTTTCTAAGGGTTGGCATTTTATCCGTCAATTTTGAGTTGATTCGTTATTCGTTTCGATTCGATCTGAAAAGTCCGAATATCCGTAAGCCGTCGAAGCAAAGCAAATATTAAAACTCAATATCCGTTAAAAGCGAAACAAATCACAAATACTAAAAATTTTAGAATCGGATATCCGATCCGCTCCGACTTTTATACAAAGAGATGTATATATAAAATTCAATATAGATTTTTAAATTTATAATTTTATATAGTTATTATTTTAACATATCATTTTATTATTTTATTTACAGATTTAATTATAATGGTATTAGATTAAAAAAAAGAATATCAAATATGTATAAAACTATAATTTTTCTAAAATTTTGTGTGTTTATTAAAATATTTTGTTAGTTTTTAAAATATAGAACATATAGTTCCATTAATTTTATATTTTTTTTACTTTATATTATGTACAATATATTTTTGGAAAATAAAATTTTATTTTAGATTTACTTGTATCAAATAAAGTGTATGAGATATCCGTAAATATTCGCAAATATAAAAAAAAAAATCCGAATATCAAAAAAATCGAATATCTGTATTTCTCCGAAGCAAAACAAATTGTAAATATCCGTTAAATTCGAAACAAATCACAAATACTGAAAATTATGCTATTATTTAATCCGTGCCCACCCCTAGTGTTTTCAATCAACCAGAGGAAAGTAGTTGTATAGATATGTTGCATTGTTTTCATATACAATGCAGAACAATTGTTTTCAGATCATTGTATAGAAATATTTTTGAGGTCGTTAGATTTAGAAGCCAACTGTGTATTGCTCGCAACCCTGTTTCTCTTTCTTGTTGAAAATATGAACAATTTCCCTTTCAACATTACAATCCAGGGGAACTTTCAGAACATGTTATTTAACAAAGTAATTTTTATTTGTTGACCAAATCAGTATCATATAATATATCCCCTCCATGACACTGACACAGGCAAATAAATTTGATAAACAATCCCATAATTCTATGAATAAGTGTCGCCTTTCATAACAGCCTAGCTTACAACAAACCAAAATAATTAAAAAAAATCTACGAAATTAACATAATCAAGGTCAACGCATAATGGCGTGTTATCTCCCTTCTAACAATCTTAGACAAATGATTTAACAGAAAATGATCCAAATAATGCCTCTTCTTTTTCCTCTGATCTCAGTCTTAATCCTAATCCAATGCCACAGTACCGTTCAGTCACAACCGGTGCCGTTAAAACAAATTTGCTCAAACGTCACAGGTAACTTCACGGTTAACACCCCTTACGCCGTCAACCTCGACCGTCTCATCTCTTCTCTATCATCTCTCCGGCAGAAGGACAACGGATTCTACAACATCTCACTCGGAGACTCAGATGGAAAAGTCAACTCAATCTTACATTGTAGAGGCGATGTCAAAGCTGAAGACTGCACCAACTGTATCGCAATGGCTGGAAAAAGACTTGTCACATTGTGTCCGGTTCAGAAAGAGGCGGTTATCTGGTACGACAAATGTACGGTTAGGTACTCAAACCGGACGCTTTTCAACAGACTCGAGATTTATCCTCAAACAAGCATATCCGGGATAAGAAACTTCACGGGAGATCGCGACGGTTGGGAGAAATCATTAAGGGGTTTACTAGAAGGGCTTAAAGGCAGAGCATCCGTGGTTGGTCGGAGAATGAAGAACTTTGTCGTGGGAGAAACGAGCGGGCCGTCGTTTCAGACATTGTACGGTATGGTCCAGTGCACGGCGGATATATCGGAACAGGACTGCTCGTATTGTTTGTCACAGGGTATTGCAAAGATTCCGAGCTGTTGTGATATGAAAATGGGTAGTTATGTGTTGTCTCCTAGCTGTATGGTGGCTTATGCTACATGGAGATTCTATGATCCAGTGGACACCACTAATGAGCCAAGCTCAGTGCCTGCTGCTACGCCGCCAACTAGGAATGAGACGAGAAGTGTCGCACAAGGTATGTCACTTGTTATGAATTTGAAACTTTTAAACTTTAGGGTTTAAATCATACTGTTTAGAATGTGGTGTTACAGTAAGACGAACTTAAATCATTTTTGGTAATAATCATTCTGTGTTTTAATTTCTCTGTTCAGGGGATAAAAACAGAGGTGTACCAAAAGCTTTGATCTTTGCGGCAGTTTCAGCTGCTGTTGTTGTCTTATTTATCATATTATTAGTAGGTTTTCTAAGGTCTAGGAATAACAAACCCAATATAAGGACAAATAACGAAGAACGGAACCTTGAAGGTAAGCTAAGAATAGAGGATATTATTATACTATTACTGTACTCTGTTCTGCCTTGTTTTCTCTGTTTCTTTCAAACTTTGCTGTGACTGTTTTCATAGATACATGACTTCTTGCTAACCTGGAGCTCTTTTTTTTTTTCCTGATATACAAATGAAGACATTAGCACAGATTCAATGAGATTTGAATTCACTACGTTACAAGATGCCACGAGTCAATTTTCACCCGAGAATAAACTTGGAGAAGGTGGATTTGGCGCAGTTTATAAGGTGTCTTATGAATAAGAAACTATTAATCATATGCATTTTTTTTTAGTAAATCTAGCTATCATCATTTTTTTTATTTATTTAAAATGTGTTATATCATTAGGGTGTGCTTTCTGATGGACAAGAAATAGCAGTGAAAAGGTTGTCGCAAAATGCACAACAAGGTGAAACCGAATTCAAGAACGAGTTCTTATTGGTCGCAAAGCTCCAACATCGTAACCTCGTCAAGCTCTTAGGCTACTCAATAGATGGAACTGAAAGGCTTCTCGTCTATGAGTACCTCCCACACACCAGTCTCGACAAGTTCATCTTCGGTACCAAATTTATCCACTATCACCCATTTCTTGGAAACCACTCTACTTGTTATTTTCGTTGTTTCTCACGTGTTTGAGTATGTTTACAGATCCCATCGATGGTGAGGAACTGGATTGGGAAATTAGATACAAAATCATTGGAGGTGTAGTTAGGGGACTTCTTTATCTTCATCAAGACTCTCGTCTCAGGATAATTCACCGTGATCTTAAAGCTAGTAACATATTATTAGACGAAGAAATGACCCCCAAAATAGCAGACTTCGGACTGGCAAGGCTATTTGATATCGACCACACGACTCAACGCTACACCAACAGGATCGTGGGGACTTTGTAAGTATAATAATTAATAAAAGGTAACCTGCATCTTCTTAGAACATCATACTCGATTCTGATTTTAACTCATTTGGGTTTTTAAAACAGTGGATATATGGCTCCAGAGTATGTAATGCACGGACAGTTCTCGTTTAAAACAGATGTTTACAGTTTCGGAGTTTTGGTTCTTGAGATCATCAGTGGTAAGAAAAACAGCTGTTTCAGCGACGAGGACAGCATGGAAGGCCTCCTTAGCTTCGTAAGTATTTTTTATTTATATTCTATGGAGAAGAAAACTATACCAAACTGATCAAAGACTGTTACATTAACATCCTTGGGTTACTAATAATTTTGGTTTTTAAGGCATGGAGAAGTTGGAAGGAAGGTGTTGCCTTGAATCTTGTGGACAAGATGTTGATGACAATGTCATGTTATTCATCGAACATGATCCTGAGATGCATAAACATTGGTCTTCTCTGTGTCCAAGATAAAGTTTCAGAGAGGCCAAGCATGGCTTCAGTTCTTCTGATGTTAGATGGACATACTCTTGCTCTTTCAGAACCTTCAAGACCTACTTTTTTCACTCACAGTAACATGGTTTCGGATAGTTCTTCTTCTTTAGGACATAACGCAAAAACTTCAAACTATAATTCCAACACTGAGTTGTACCCTCGGTGAGTTTGTGTGAAAGCTGAAATTAACATTCTCAAGAGTGATTACTAACTAATTTGATGAATCGCAAGGTTTGATTAGATTTGAGTCAACTCACATTTTAAGTGAGGAAAAAGAGTGTTACAAGTCTCTGTTTCACTTTCAAGGAGAGATGTCATCTCATCTCTTGAAGAAAACTAATTCGAAAAAAATGTACGAAAATCATTGTGAAAAGGTTATTTTGAGTGAGTCTTGATCAGTTGAGGCGAGAAGCAAGATCGATAAAGATTTCTTCACTGCAAGGGATAGTGAGGCCACCCATTGGATGATCAAATCCAAATTCTTCCTCTGCCCTTCTTAGTAGATCTTGAAAGGAAGGTTGGTTCAAGTATGAGATGGGAACTACAAATCTCTTCATCTTTCTTTCTCCTACGTAAACCGCTAAGTAGCCTTTTGGAACTTCAAGAGAGCTAGAGGAAGAAGAAGATGAGAACATTTTTGCTTGACGGAGAATCTGCTTCGATGATTGTAGCATGCGAGGAACCCTGATCGCCATTGGATTGTCTTTGTTTCTTGTATTGAAAGTTTAACGCTTAAACTGCAGAATGTGAGAACTTGCAGAGCTTAGAGGACCCAGTGATGAGTATATATATAGATAATAGCATTCATTGTTAGAAGATAAACTTTTACTGGATTAGAGAAGTTTCAGCTTACAAGATAACACCAACAAGCACATGGGTTTGCCGGACCACTGCATGATACCTAAGGGACCGCTGGTGATCAGATTCATGATTTCTGATGTGAAAACACAAATCAACATGACCACTTGTTAGTTAGATAGACATTATAACTAGTCAAATTTTCATTTCTTGCTACATAAATTTTTGAAGACTTTTGTGAATTTGACTTGTATATAACAAAGTCATGTGGTCCTGTCTTTTTGATATCATTATGAAGAAGTTAAGACTTGATCAGTGATAGAGACTTATGGTTCTTTAGGTACACAACTTCTAGTCCCTACATAATCTATAGAGAGATTTGGTATGTGACATCCTTGAGACAATACGCCCCAATGAAGTCATCATGTAGGATATCATTAGACGCTAACTTCTCAGACACCATTTATTGATTTATTCTTGGTTTACTATCTTGAATCCAAAGCCATGTGCTTTGTAATGAGAAAACCCTCTTTAAAAAAAAATCTGATAATTTATTTTGTATAGAAATGTTCGTTTATAAAATAAGTAACAGATAATCCTTCTGGTACACAAACTAAAAACAATTTCTAAATTCTAAAAAAATTCTCAAAGCACTTTGCAAAATCAAGAAACCCTTTTAACTTTAAACTCATTAAGCTTCAAGAAAACATAACCCACAAAAATGGCTTTTCTGAGAAGTTTCTTGGGTGGTAAGCAAGCAATGCGGATGAAATCATCTTCGACACCAAGAGGATTCATGGCGGTTTATGTTGGAGAGAATGATGAGACGAAGAAGAGATACGTTGTGCCGGTTTCATATTTGAACCAGCTTTTGTTTCAAGAACTGCTGAGTAAATCGGAGGAAGAGTTTGGGTTTGATCATCCTGTGGGTGGCTTAACCATACCCTGCCATGAATCTTTGTTCTTCACCATCACATCTCAGATTCGATGAATTTCAACAACATTCCATTTTTTGTTTATAGAAAGTGTTATTTGAAGATATATACATATATACAAAATGCAGATATATGAATTTGTTAGATACTTTCCCCAGGAAATAGTTGTAAATTGTTTCAATGAGAGGAATTAATGTTCATCATACATGATTACAGCATTAATACATTTGTCTTTGGACAGCAAACATTTCACTTTCATTCAAATTAATCTCAACAAAATGGCAGGTTGTGCGTTGAGTATAGTCATAGTCTTTTGTAGTACAAGTTTCCCATTACTCAAAGAAATAGTAGAGAAAACTCGGATTTTGTACTTTTTCATAAAAAAATAAACAATTAATAATTGAAGCCCAAGCCCATAAATTTTCAACGCCTCTATGGCCTAGTTCCCTGACACGCGCTCCTTAATTCTGATGCTTCTTTTTTTTTTTTTGGACAAAATTTTCTGATGCTTCTTTTCCGTCCTTTTTGTTAGTTAAGTATATAACACTTGGTGGTGCACAAAAAAAAAAAAAAAGTATATAACACTTGGTTTTTCTTCCGAGAACGACCGTTAGTTGTGTCACGACGTGTAAATGGGGTAACCCGCCGATTAGTCTGGTTCTGTTAGCAGGTCAAACGGGTTAAGATGGGAGGGTGTAGACCTTTTTTTTTTCTTTTGACGACAGGGTGTAGACCTTATGTATATATATTTTTTCTGATGTATAGATTTCTTTTGCTAAGAAAAAATGTTGTTTCACCTTTTTGTTGGAAACTCAAAACATTATAAATAGTTTTTTCCAACGCAGTTCGAATCCAAACATCAAAAGACTACTAGCACTCCTTCTACACTGAACCAACCCGACATTGGTTTTATGTATAGATTAATGTATTCCAATCCGTATTTGATTTATATTATTGAATGTTTACGTTTTATTATTTCTAATTTTAAAGGTTTAACGTTATTTTTGACTTGTATATAGCGAATAGCGTTAACCATGTTATTCTTTTCTTCCAAATGATGCCTCTCAACTCTGTTTTAAGTAGGGATGTTGTCATGGGTAAAAAAACCCGACCAGGCCTGAAACCCGGAAAAAAACCGCCCAAAAAAACCCCTAAACTAAAAAACTCGAAAAAAGCCAGTATCTTTAGGATAACCCGCGAAAAACCCTATAAATTTAGGGTTATCCACGGGTACCCGCAAAAAAATCCTATTTCTGTTTTTTTTTTAAGTTTTGTGGTTTTTTAATTGAACCTTTATAGTTTTAAATTAAATTTATATGTGTTGAATGTTTAATTTTTTGATTCATTTTCAATTTGCAAATTTATTTTCTGTAAAAAGTAACAAATAAAATTTTCAGCATTCATAATTTTCAATTTGCTTTTTTCTTATTGTTTCTTTCATCAAATATGTAGATCTCACATCTAATTTTCGATTTCAAACATTTAAACCCTAAAATCATCGTTTTCAATTATTATTTTTTTTAAATAAGAAAACCCATGGGATACCCGAACCCGATAGGGTAAAACCCGAATGGGTAATCTATAAATCAAGACCCGCCCAAAATGAACCCGCAAAATTTAAAGACTGAATATACGGGTTTTGGGTTTCAAATTCCAACCGGGTTTAGGGTACCCTATGGGTAAAAACCCATTGTTAACATCCCTAGTTTTAAGGTTAAAAACGACTAGTTTATTTTAACTTTCCTAGTTGTGAATCTATTTTTTTATGTCATTCCGACAATAGAATTTTTTGACGGAAAACTCACATAAATTGATTTGTTTTTAAAAATGTTTTTTTTGAACTTGTTTTTCAAAATGTTTAGTTAGACATTTTCTTACATTCACTGAATTTATACATTTTTCCATGTGAAACTGTTAACCTCCAGTTTGTCGTTTAATTATTTGTCCTCCTCTAAATAGTAAAAAGATTCAAATGTTGCAAACGGGGGGCCTGGACTTGAAGGAAAAACTAAGCCTCATTAAAAAAGATTTATAAGTCTGAATCCTCACATGCCGAATTAAGTTGGAATACGACCTCAAAACCCTACCTCAACTCCCATTTAGTAGACAAATGAATCGAAGGCTAATGAAAGCTTAGTCATATTTTTGGCTATCTCGATCGTTTTCTCTAGGTGCCACTCTGTCTTTCTTTTTTCCCTGATGGTAACACTTTTGAAATTCAACTGTTGATCATCGTACAAGAAAATTAAGCCAATCTGATCTCATAATTTCTTATCTCTTCAGTGTCGTTGCAGCCCATGTGATGAAAAGACCCTACATTTCACTTCAGATCTTGCCACCTTTATTTTTTCTTGACTTATAAACATAGCTCATGGTTTCTCTTTCACGTGAATATAGAAATTAGATTCAGTCACTTCCTAAAGGAAACGTACATCGAACTTTCTGAGGTTTCTTTCTTATACTTGATTTGACATAATTTTTTTTGAGTAAATACGCCCTAAACTGTTGTTTAGCTGTATATTCAGTTCTTTAGAGTTGATTTATTTATATTTCTACAAACGATAATAAATTTTTGGTTTTGAGAAAATTAGAAATAATGAGTGTTTTTGAACAAGCTACAACACTCTGTGTTATCGGAACAAAGAAGAGAGCAACTATGTTTAAGTTTTGGAAAGAAAAGAATCAGAGCTGTACAAACCTGACAGCTATAAAAGGGTTCTCGATTTCTGGCCGCAAAAGTAGAAAATGGAGATTCAGGAATTTCTTAAAGTGAGCAGACAGATTCAATTCTAAGTAAAATATGTAATAAAGAAAGGTGCATGACTCTGTAAAAACGGAAAGTTGTACAAAAGAGGACAGTTTTAGGGAAGGAAGAGGAGCCAAGAGTAACATGGGGGCTTTCATGTGCTTGGTCGAGACGAAAGACGTGTCCTTTTCAGTCCGTAAGGCGAAGTTGTCCCTTCAAAGATTCGTAAATTTTCTCTCCAATCCTCTTCTCTTCCTCTCTCACTCAAAAAATTTCCCAACAAATCACGTTCGCAGAACATGCTAGCCTCTCTCCCTGACAACGACCCCAGTCTCTCTCTCACCATTTTTTGTGGTTGATAAGAGGCAAAACCATTATTCTGTTTCACTTGTTGCTTGATGTGATAGATTTCGGATGCAATTCTCAATAATCAACTCCAGTTCAAATGTTAACCTTTGTAGTGTTGCAGAGTTACGTACGACTCAAGTAATTAGCGTTACTTAAACTACTATCATTCTAAGTAGATGACTGAATTTTGTTTAGTTGCAAAATACCACAAAAGTACGTACAATTTTTCTAAATAACGTAATTTTTTATTATAAAATATCACAAATACTTGAAATAACATGTTCATTTAGAGAAACAGCACCCCATATAAGTGCTTCTCTTAGCTAATTTGCATTATGGCCGACGCTATGAATCAGGAAGAGGAACGTCACAAGTTAACAAAGATGGGAAAGCTCAAGATCGTGAGACTTTTTTAACCCAAAAAAAAAAAGAACGATCGTGAGACTTAACATGTTCTCTGTCCCTAACCTTTTACGACCAAGAACAAAGATCTAATAAATGCCCATTGTCTATAAGCATATAACTATCGAACATGTCAAAAAGTTGTAAGCAAATACGGTCACTTGCAGACAAGAGTCAAGGCGTATTCGTTTTTTGTAATTTTCTGTATGCATTAGTTACAATGTGTCCTCTTAAATAGATATTTTGTAACCAAATGTTTGTAATTAATTAAATAGTTTGTAATTTTGATTAATACATTTATATTTATTTCTATTGGTTACATTTTTTGTTGTTTTGGAGTTCATCACATGACAGTTGTGAATCTGGCAATTTGTCTACCATTAGGTCCTATATATTAAAACCTATTGCAAAACATATATGGTACTTTCAAATCGCGTGATTAGCCTATTGTAGGTTAAAAAGATCAAGAGACATTATTTTTTTATATATTTCTAGTAGATCTGTATTGTAGTCCGGTGATATCGTTATGCTGGTGTACACAATCAAATTAAGAGTTTAATTACATTGTGGCTGCTAGTCTGTGATTAGTCCGAATACCCACGACCGTTGAAGATTACAGACAAAAGTTATCATATGTAAACCAGAGGTAATTAATTAAGTAAACACTTAACCAAACAGATTAAGGAGTACATACAATTTGTACTTATAGTACATATTTACATAACTCTTCGTACGTAGTTATGAAATATAGTTACCACATTGATATTTTTCTTATTTATGATAATAACTAATGAAAGAGAGGAGAGGAGGGACCATGGTGTCTTGGGGAGGACCAACAATGAAATTTAATCCCAATGGGATTGGATCCCACACTGTCACATGCGTCTCTGTATTACTCTTCCTGCTTTTCTTCTCCTCCTTAAAAATATAACTCTATATCCAAAACTATATTTTATATATAATTACAGTATTACTAAGTTAATCATAATATGCATGTGAGAATATTGGAATATTTTTACTAATATTTAAAACAATAAAATTTCCTCATATATATTCTTAAAGAAAGCTGCTCTAAATTCACATTCTGTAAGTTCCGGTTTTTATACTTCATATGACAATTCCCTCAACCATTAGCTGTTGTGCTGGATTTTTCATTCGGCATGTATAATTATTTCGGAAGAGTCTTAGAAGACGGCACTAACCAAAAATTTTAGATTATTGATAATCATTTGATCGTTTATTAATATAAATTTTTTTTGAGCAAACAAATGTTTTCATTAACTTAAAACCATTACACTCCCGCTAGGGGAGGATTAATAGCCATAGCAAGGGCTAACTTTGCCACAGAATCAGCCTCGAAGTTTGCTAAACGGGGAACAAAACGAAAGGAAATTGTTTCAAAAGCATAGCTAAAATGGTAGATATCAAACAATATCCCAAATAGGGCAGGTCTTGAATCCTTGGCGTTCACCATAGAGATGAGGACTTTGGAGTCAGATAGCACCGTGAGAGATCGAATGTTTGATGAGGCAGCCGTCATGACTGCGGAACGAAGAGCGATGGCTTCTGCCATCAAGGCTGATGATATATGGCGCCGGTGAAGACTGATGATTGGTAGCGGTGGTGAGATGGGTCCTTTGAAGATGCCTCCAATGCCGCACTCCTCGGTGGTAGGAGACCAGGCCGCATCCACCCAACAAGAAGCTCCTGGTACGGCGATCTGGTGGGAGCTTGTGTTTGGGTTCTGCGCTTGTTGCTGATAAGAGGGAGTCGTCGTAAGTTGCGCATCTTGCCATTCCTTGGCGTCTTTGATGGCTTTGTGTATAACCTCTACCGCTGAGAAAGACCTGTCATCAAAACACAAGTTATTTCGAGCTTTCCACAGGCTCCATAAGATCCAAGGCCAAAGTGGGACTTGGAGGCCCACAGGGGGCAAAGTAATCAGCTTGTTGCCATTAGTGAGAACGGCAGCAAGGGAAGGTAGCAGGGGGTCAGGCTGGTAGAGCAAGGGCGCCAGGTCCCAAACACTCTTAGCGAACGTGCAGTCTCTGAAAACATGCAGCTCATCTTCCGCTTCCCCACATCGCTTGCAATTGAAGGGAAGCACGCCGCGGCTAGAGAGATTAGAACTGATGGGAATTGCTCTGTTAATGGTTCTCCATAGGAAGTCCTTCAGTTTGGGAGAAGTTTTAACACTCCACACATGCTTAATCCAGTCAAAGGAGGATATCTGTCTCGATATGTTCTCGTCAAGAGAGCAAGCGACACGATAACCCGACTTTGTAGTATATGAGCCAGAGGTATCGGGGAGCCAAACAATTTCATCGTTGGCAGGGGCAGAGCTGGTGACAAGCTTGAGTATCTGATCCTCATACTGAGGTAATTCCTTGCGAATGTTTTCTAGGTTCCAAGAATTGGTGAGAGGGCAGAGAAGGCTGCTAACGCGGAGACAGCTCGATTGCTCTTTATGCGGGCCAATAGGGACCACTGGAGTGGAGCAAGAGATCCAGGGATCACTCCAGATCTTTATGCTCTCCCCATTCCCAATCACCCATCCTAACCCCTTTTTTAAAAGCTCTCAACCCTCGAGAATGCTTCGCCACCCGTGAGATGCCTTCGCTGGGAGGGAGCAGTCAAGAAAGGTAGAGTGCTTGGCATACTTACCAAGCAGGACCTGAGCCACCAGGGAGGTAGGATGTTTGATCAAACGCCATCCAATTTTCCCTAGGAGTGCATCATTAAATTTCTCGATATCTCTGAAACCAAGCCCTCCCGCGTACTTTGGTTGTGTAAGTGTGGACCAAGCAATCCAACAGATCTTTCTCTTATCCGGGCTGGCATCCCACCAGAAGCGAGTAAGTAGAGATTGGATTTGTTTGCACAGTGAGGCTGGGAGCTTGAAGCAAGACATAGCATAGGCCGGCATTGCCGATAGCACCGACTTTAGGAGAACTTGCTTGCCTGCCCCTGATAGGAAACGAGTGGTCCAACTATTGATCTTCTGTCGGATTCTATCCAGGATCGACGCAAATATATCTCGTTTTTTCTTTCCAAAGAGTTCCGGTAGACCTAGGTACTTGCCAATCCCTCCTTCCGCATTAATCTCCAAGGTGGCTTTGACCCGGGTTTTAACTTCGGGTGGGGTTTTAGCCGAGAAGGTGATGGATGACTTCAGGAGATTTATACGCTGTCCCGAGACCGCTTCATAGGTCGTGATGATCTCCTTTAGCTTTAGTACTCCTGCCACACTAGACTTACAGAAGAACATAGTGTCGTCCGCAAATAAAAGGTGAGTGATCGCAGGACAACCTCGGGCAATCCGGATACCAGCAAGGGAGCCTTTCATTTGCGCCTGATCGCAAAGAGCAGAGAGTACCTCCGTACATAGGATGAAGAGGTATGGCGATAGAGGGTCGCCCTGTCGTATACCACGAGAAGGAGTAACCGATCCTTGGGGTGTACCATTGACGAGGAAGGTGTAAGAAACAGTCTCTACACACGCCATAACCCACGATATCCATTGTTCATGAAACCCGAGCTTTGAGAGGACCATCTCCAAAAAATTCCACTCAATCCGATCATAGGCTTTACTCATATCCGTTTTGACGGCCATGGAGCAATATTTCTTTGCTTCCGACGTTCGGAGAAAGTGGAGGGTCTCATGGGTAATGAGCACATTATCCGCAATGGCACGGCCCGCCACAAAGGCTGATTGTGACTTGGAGATGAGCTGGGGCAGGATCGGCTTAAGACGTCGCGTTAGGATCTTGGCGATGATTTTGTAATGTGTGTTGCAGAGTGCTATCGGTCTATAATCCGCTACCTGTCTCGGACTTGAAATCTTGGGGATAAGGCGGACATGTGTTTCGTTCTGGATAGGATCGAGAGTTCCGGAAACGAAGAAGGAGAGGACATCCTTGGTGACGTCTTCACCGACAATGTGCCAATAGGATTGGTAAAACTTTGAGGAGAACCCGTCAGGTCCGGGAGCTTTCCCGCCGTTGATGGCAAAGGTGGCATCCTTGATCTCCTGGACACTCGGTATTCTGATCAGATACTCATTCATTTCCGGGGTTACTGAACAGGAGAGGACCTTATGGATCGTCGAGAAGTCTCCCACACTTTTGGTGGAGAAGATATCTTGATAGTATTTCTCAATCACCGAGACAATGTCGGATTCTTCATGGACTTCCTTTCCGTTAGAGTCTTCAATAACTGTAAGAGAGTTCTGCATCCTTCTCGTTCGTGTAGCAGCATGAAAGAAACCAGTGTTCTTATCTCCATCTTTCAGCCACTGAATTCTGCTTCTTTGGAGCCAGAATTGTTCCTCTTCCTTATATGCCCCGAGGAGCGTTTTCGTCAGGCCTTCTATAAGAGGATTGTTTGGATTGGAGGCGGATAACGCTATGTCCAGCGCAATTCTTGTTTCTTCAATCACCCGATTTGCTTTGAAGTTCCTATCCTTAGTCCACTGAATGATATTCCTGCGGCAGCAGTTGAGTTTGTTGATGACGGAGGCTAGGGGGGTCTCATTCCAAGTAGCGTTAACGAGATCAGAGACTTCATCAATCTCGGTGAGTGACCGGTTAAACCTGAAGAGCCCTCGTCTCTTTGGTCCTGAGTTATTGAAATAGGTGATAAGCGGACGGTGGTCCGATCCTTCAAACCGGAGATAACGGCACCGACCCATAGGGTAAAGTTCAGACCAGGAACAGTTCACCATGGATCTATCTAGTTGGGACCGAATGAAATGGGTGTGTCGTGTTCCCCTCCATGAGAGGTGATTTCCGGAATGGCGGAGATCCCATAGTCCGTTAAGGGAAACGAAGGTGCGGAAGTTGGTAAAGGAGCCCTCCCATCGGGGTGGCCCTCCAACCTTCTCTGAATTGTCAAGAATCTCATTAAAATCACCCGTAAGGAGCCACGGTAATTCTCTGCCTTCCCCAATGCGTGAGACGTTAGCCCACACAGCCGATCTGTTCTCATATGCTGGGGCACCATAGATAAACGATATAAAGGAGTGGGAGCCTTTAAAGAGTACCTTTGCGTCAATGATGTTTGCTGTTGCTTCGAGCACTTCAAGTTTGATGTTGTTTGTCCATATCAAGGCAAGACCACCGCTAGTTCCTATTGGAGGAACAGAGTAGAAGTTTGGAAACTGTAGGTCTTTGAGCTTGTCCTTGACGAAGTCGTCACCATTCTTTGTTTCCATGAGGAACATAATGTCCGGGAGAATACGTTTTCGGATCTCCTTAAGACGACGAACTGTCGAGGGGTTCCCCAACCCTTGACAATTCCAGCTCATAAGAGCTAAGGAAGAGGAGGAAGCGGGGGCCGAAAATCCGAGCCCGCCTCGTTCCTCTTTGAGTCTCTTGTCGTTTTAGGATCTCCTGGAGCAGTAGAAGTGCCACTCGGGCCAGCCTTATTCCAAGGTAAAGAACGTCCTTTCTCTGTGCAAGTCCGCTTGCGTGGTGGAACTGAGGTCCTTGCTATGATAGCTTTCTTCAGATTGAGTCCCATTGGGCTTCTAGCGATCCTCTTATTTGTGCTGGATTTTGTGGTTCTGCGCTTTGCCGCTGGTTTTGCAGAAGCAATCTCCATTTCAGCAGCTGATACAGGTTCTCCAGGGTTTCCAGTGATGAGGCGCGTTTTCTCTCTACTCCCCAGTGTAGCCAGCCCTCCCAAACGTTGGGATGCAGGTGCTCGGGATGGTTCTAACTCAGTATCAAAACGATCTGGAACTAGTGGAGAAAGGTCCTTTGGAGTAGAGATATGGGTTATAATTTCTCTCGGAGGAGTCACTGTATCCTGCAGTCTCGCAGGTTGGTTACTGAGTGATGAGCGTCTTATGAGTTGATCTCTAAGGTCTGGTGCAGCAACTCTTTCCAGCGCAGGTCTTCTCTCACGGGTCCCGCTCGATTCCGATACATTAACGGATGCCGTTGTGATGAGCATCGGCTCTCTAGGTGGAGCTGGTGGAGGAGTGTGAGACGAGCGCGAACCTGCAAGTCTAGGGGAGCTCCTAGCTTGTAGTTGAGTAGGGGAGAAGTTCTCCCTCTGTGGCGTTCGTTGGTAGCGGGAGGAGACAGAGCCAGAGTAGTGTGAGGTAGGCTTCCCGTTCACATCCTGTCTGCGGTAGTGTGGCATGTGGTCACGAGCGTTTCTATGATCTTCCCGACGTCTAGGGGTTTCTGAGCGTTGGGAAGCAAGGGAGATTGGCCTCCTGACGTACTCCATGGAACCTCTATGAGCAGAGGAGAGGTTACCGTACTGTTGAGGTAATGCTCGTGGGGCATTTCTTGAGGAGGATTGATGATCGGTGTGTTTAGAGGTTCTACTAGTTTCACGTCTTGGTGGAGAGTGATGGGGTGGAGGGGGTGGAGGAGGAGGTGGCCTGTAACCTCTTCTTTCATCATGTCTTCTCTTCCCTGCTTCTATACGCTCGAGCGCAAGAGCCTGAGTTATTCCGAGTTTCCTCTCTTTTGCAGGTGGGTCTCCTGGTCGTTTGAGCGGGCAGTCATCCTCCTCGTGTGACAGAGAGAAGCAGGTAAAGCAATGTTTCTCCATCTTGATGTATTCAAACTCCACTTCGGTAGTTTCTCCAGACGGGAGCAGAATTTCCGACTTCATTTCGAGTGGAAGGAGTCCATTAAGATCAACTCTAATACGAGCATCATTAACATCACGAGTACCGACATGTCCTAAGGACTTCCCAATTGAGTAGAGAGCGCCATCAGTCCAGTAGTGGAGTGGGATACCGTGGATACGGATCCAGAAGGAGATCTGTGATGGGAAGGTTTGAGAGACGATAGGCTCCCATCTTTGGAGAATGAGCATCCACCTCTTATGGTGGTAGGGACCTTTAGCAAGGACCGAAAGAAGGTCTTCTTCCGATTCAAAGTGAAACTGGAACAGCTCTGGTCCGAGGTCTCTTCCCTCAACTCTTCCCTCTAAGTTCCAGATTTGAGGCATGATTTCAATGATTGCTCTGGTACGTTGAAAGCGGGGGTTTGTAACCCTTCCGATAAGAGTGAGCCGGTTTTTCTCAATAAGAGCTTCATTGTTACTCTCCGGTATGACAATCGGACCTTTCTTCGGCGGTGATCTTGGGGTCTCAGTCCATTTCTCCTTCTCCGCACGAGAGTACTTGCGAGACATGGTTAGAACAGCGGTGGTTACGAACTCGAAATGACCTCTATAACAGAGTAAGGGAGGTAAATTGTCTATCCAGTAGGATTGAGGTCTTCGGTGTAGGCTCTACAGCAGAGAAAGTGAGATACGTAAGCGGCGGGGATTTGAAGCTTCAAAGGCACAGAGTTGCTGGGTTCGGAAGGCGGGTGTCGTTGTCCATTTCTTTCCTCAGCGATGTTTTCCGGCGGTCGGAAGGGGAAGGTGGTCCGATGGAAGTGACGGCGACGGCGTCGCTGACCCTCCGACACGATGTCGGGGGCGGAACCCGGGTTTTACCCGCCAAAGGTGGTTTTCGAATTGAAAGTTTACTAGATTTAGTAAAAAACCAGGTAGAAGGTAAAACCGGTATGGTAGAAACAAGGGGAGGTTTGACCAAGTTGGAAAAACCAGACAGTTGAGACTGTCTAGGGAGTCGGGCCTGGGAGAGAAAGGCAGCGACTTTTTCAATTTCGATCAGCAATAATTGAGAACTGATCGTTTATTAATATAAATATGTATGGGATTAGACCAAAAAAAATGTATGGGATAATAAAAAAAGAAATTAAAATAACTATTGCTTTAGCATCCTATCCTCATCCTCGTCCATAAATAACCCCCTTTCGCCACCTCTCTCTCATAAAACAAGTCTCCTTTCTCCTTCAAACTTTCTCCTCACTCCCTCATCATCCTCTAAAGAAATTTAACACTAAAATTAAAATAATGGCGGCAAAGAGATCTTCAAAGCTAACACAAACAGCAATGCTAAAGCAAATCCTGAAGAGATGCTCGAGCTTAGGCAAAAAACAATGCTACGACGAGGAAGGTCTCCCTCTTGACGTACCAAAAGGACATTTTCCGGTTTACGTAGGCGAAAAGCGTACGAGGTACATCGTACCAATCACCTTCTTGTCTCATCCCGAATTTCTGATCCTACTTCAACATGCTGAGGAAGAGTTCGGTTTCCACCACATGGGAGGACTCACTATCCCTTGTGAAGAAGTCGTTTTTCTCTCCCTAACATCCATGATCCGATGAGATTGGTGGAGAGAGTTTTACATTAAGATGAGGACTAAGATTCTTTTCTTTTTTTTGCCTTTGGATAAAGATTTGCTATCCAAATGGTTTTTTTCTGGACTAAAAACCTGTAAGATCCACCTATAGAAAGATCATTCTCTACACGGATCATGTAAATATGGAGGGTTTTAGTTCGTTCGTTCGCCCTAAATGGGGTTCGTATTCGATAAAATATTGATGTTTTTTTTTATGAAGTGGTACGTGGCTTGTTTTTTTGTTTGTTTCGTCTAAAAAAATTCAGAGGTGTAATGAGTCCTTTTTTAATAAAAAAAATTTGCTATCTCACTTATTATGTACTTAAGCAAACAACAAAAGGGGACAAATTGATATGAAATACTGGTAGTCATCTATCATTTACTATTTATATATGTTATATATCGTTTTATATGCTTATATTTGTAGGAAAAAAGGTGATTTCCGCTTATAGATTGATCACTGCAAGTTCAATATTGGCCAATATTTTTTAAGGTTCGAAATTTTTTTTTTTTGTAACATAGGTTCGAATCTTATGATCGTTCGAGTTCGTTGAAACTAACTAGAATTGTTTGATCTTTGTATGAGCCTTCTTTGTTGGGTTTTCTTCACGGATCCAAGTTTGTTTGCAAGTGATGTATAAATAAAGATTTCCATCCGATTGTTTTCCCTATATATAGAGTCATGCTTATTAAAAGATCTGAACATAATATAAATAGATTACAATATATTATCCACGAGAAACAAAATCGATCCCACCCATAACACTAAAAATCGTCATATACGACTCGATATGCAAAGCTTAAATGCATACTAAATATATAAAAATACCACTCTAAGCAATTGTTTTCCCCCTTCTAAATTAGGTTTATAGTGTGACTTAGTGTTTTGACTTTAAAAGTGTAGTACGAAGACAGATTATGAGTGGATTACTTCTTTAGGTGAAGCACAAGCATATTTGTCTCAAGTAATTGTAAGTTGGTCCTATATATGTATGATATTAATATGCATTTTAGGCTTTTAGGCTTTTATTTGTAACAAATTGATTGCACTTCTCGTTTTCTTACGAGCCACAAATCGTATATGATAGCAACTACTCTTCCTGACGCACATACCTTTTTGTTTTTTCGCCTACGTACAACTATTAATTTACTCTATCTCTCAATAATATATCTTTTGGGTTCATATCAATTTTTATCTGAAAGTTATATTATAATAGAACATTATACTATATTTGTTGGACAAAAGATCTACATCAAAAATTTCAGTGAGACATAATTATATATATATAAGGGAATGCGGAGACCTTACCAAGCAGCAATTCCGATATCCGCACCTGCTAAGGGCACCCGTAATGGTATTATCCATTGGAGTCTTTGAAATTTGATTTTTTAATTATTATTATTTTTTTTTCAGATTTAAAAAAAAATAAAAAATAAAATATAAAATATCAACAAATCACGGGTCGCCACGTTTCGTGGGGATCCTCAAATAGTGTAAGGATTCATTAAGAATCAATCCTTATTTAGAGATTTTCGGAACTGAATCATTAGCTTTTAGTAGGGTCTATTGATTATTTAATTATTTTTTCCCTAAGAATTTCTCGTTAAGTACTCCCATTGCATATGCTCTAATGTGTAAGTTGAAGTTATGAGTCGATTCAGTCAAACACGAGAGTGGGCCGAGTCTTGTAGTGGGCCTTACATATCAGCTGATTTTTTGGCTCGTCAGTTTGGGTCAGAAAGTTTGCCAGCTGGACCAGCAATAACCGAATTCGGTTACACAGGGGTCCAAAAGGCTGTTGAATCATCTTCGTCTTCAACATGCGAGACGAGACGAAGATGGTATTGAGATCAGAGAAGAGAAGGAGAGTAGACTCTTAGCTCATAACTAGTGTTCTCACTGTCATTCAAAGGATCATGCGATGGGAAGTGATATATGGTTCTAGACCTTGTAACTTGTATCAAAACTTGATTGCTTTCCAGTGAGTAGCCCACAGGATGACCAATTCTCTTGTGTTGATTCGTCTCGTAGCAGAAGGAACAAATAACTTGAACTTGTCAAACGAGAATCGTTACAACCCAAAAAAATAATAATAATATTGTCAGGACTCAGGACTCAAGAAACTGCAGAGTACCTGGGCCCTTGAAAGCTTGAGTATCATGTGATTGAACCAGCACTTCTTCTGTATTTAACGTCAACTAGGCATTTAGCGAAATAGGGGAACAATCAACATAGAGACAAGAATCAAATACTCAATAAGTAACAAAACAATAAACAGAGAATCTCTTTGTCTGATGCTCAATCTCTTAAATTGAATTTTTGTTTTCTTAGATAACACAATACTGTGAAATTAAATTTCTAGGACTTATGATATATATATGTAAATTCAACAGACTCTGCACATAAAATAGATAGATATATGATGTTCTGATTGATTGATATGTAACTTTTTTTTTTTAAAAAAACTAGAAGACTCCAATTCTTTGATCCAGCCACCACCTCAACAACTTGTCTGCTCTGCTCTATTCTCATTCATTCGATTCAGGTTTTGTCGACATGGTTCCATTCTGCTGAGACTGTGGCTGCTGCTGCTGCTGTCTTAACTGGCTGATGTTGAGTTGCTGGAACATCTCTGCGTTGAGTGATTGCATCTTTGATCTGTCACCTTCGTTCTGGTTGCTCTCGCCAATTGCCAGTTTCAGTCTCTGGACTTCCCCATTCAGTGCTTCGTTCAGAGCTGCCACCGCAAAAAAAAAAAAAACAATCATTGTCCCTCACATGGATTGGAGAGCGTTCAAACAAATGTGATCTAGGAGGTTGTTCAATTAAAGCTTCAAGATTATAGAAACTGACATATGAGTAAAGATCGTTGTAAACGCTATATAAAATTCAAGAGAAATGCATATTACCATCGCGAAGTCGAGCTTGCTGCTCCATTGCTTGAAGACGAAACTTGAGCTCATTGTTCTGGTTTGTCAACCCCATCATATCTCTCTGGATCAACTAAGATGGTTAAAAAAAACAGACTAATCTAGGCGGAGACTGTGATAACAAAATGTAGACAAACTTGCACCTGCAAAAGGGTGAGCTGAGCAGACAAAGTAGTAGCCTCGGTCTGAAGAGTCTGCACTTTGTGTTCCAATTCTACTATGTACCGCATCTTCCTCTCCTTTGACCTCGCTGCAGACTGACGGTTCGCCAAGATTCTGCAAAAGAGAAAGAGTCAAATTGCATAAAGGTAGGAAGCCCCGATGAGGCACAAAACTAAAAATACCTTTTGACACGCTTAGGGTCAGACATGGCCATCTCAGCCAGTTTATCATTAGCCATGATCTTCTTCATTTCAGCAGCAGTGAACTCACCGTTCTTAAACTCGATGCTAAATGCTGCAGCACCACCACCATCAATCGAATTGGTAGGGGAAAGTTTCCTAGAGATAGTAGTAGAAGCGGGAGAAGGAGGAGGCTTGAGTGAGTCTTGAGCAAAAGAGAGCTTGTCCATGAAACAGCTGTCCACAGAAACACTCCTGTAATGTCTGGTGGTAGGAGCAATGTCACCTCCAGCGGCTCTTCTCTTCAAGTGACAGTTGTTGTGATTATGATCACTCTCATTGACACTGCTGGTTTCTCCCTCAGTGTCACTACTACCGCCGTTGTTAGTCTTGGTGCCGCTGGCTCTGCTGCTCTCCATATCATCCCGAGAAAGATTCTCGGAGGAGTTTAAGGCATCAATGGTGTCAAGATTCATATAGGCAGAGAAGAGATCATCCATGTCTCCTCCTCCAAGGCCTTCCTTCTTGACGAAAGGAGATTCACCGCCGGAAACGGACCTCTCCAAAGGTCTAGGAGGAGGGATGGAGCTCAAGGCAGTGGGGATATCACTGTTGGAGCGCCTGTGAGATTTTCTGGGAGGAAGACTCTCACCGACGACGACGACTCCTCCTCCTCTAGAAGAAGAAGAAGGAGAGGTAGAGTTACACCTCGTGAAGGGAGATGGAGGCAACAAGGAAGAATTGTTAAAGGAGCGGGAGGAGTCTCTATCCTCGATGGAGAGGAGGAGGTCGTGGTGATCGCGAAAGGGAGAAGGGCTTAGCGGAGGCAGGGAATCGAAGGAGAAGAAAGAGGAAGGCTGTGACATTGAGCGTGAATGACTAGTAGTAGCTCCTCCTCCTGCTCCTCCCGGGTGGATCTGAGAGTAGGGAGAAGTGGGAGGAACACCCACTCGTTTTCCTCCACTCTCACTTGAGGAGGAGAATTGGGGGAATTGAGCTGACCGGATCAGATTAGGGTTTAATTCCAGCTGCTGCTGCTGCTTCTGTTTCGGAACTGAAGAAGATGAAGTGCCGAATGATGAATGGTGTCTGTGGATCATATCAGTATCTGTATCTCCCATTTCTTCTTAAAGATCCCACCGATAATGCACTCAAATTTCACCACACTCCAAGAACCCTTAAAAAAAGATCTAGCCTTTTTTTCCGGTAAAAACCTATCATATCACAAACAAAGAGATTGATCAACTTTATGCCGTCAAAGTTTCATCAAAAAAAGTTTCTATCAGAAAAAAATTCAGAGCTTTCAAAGAGCAGAATGCAACTTGTTACCTCAACTTCAACGCAACTTAGAGCTTTGTTGATTCAATCAATGGCGCAGATGGCGAGAACTTCCAATAAAAGACACCTCTCTTTCTCTCTCTCACAACATTGAACCTATCTCTAGTCTTCTCTCTCTCTCTCTAGAAAATTGGAAAATCACAGGAGGGAGGGCCAATTTGTTTTTTTTTTCTTTTCCTCCGCGATTTTCTCTCCCTTTGATTTCTTTAATTTTCTCGATAAGATGGTTAAAAAAAAAGAGACAACGACTTTTTGGGCACGAGAGAGCAAGAAGAGATTAAAAAGAGGACACGGATGTCATGACTACTAGCAAGACGACGCTTCAAAAAACTTATAAACACCCTACAAGACGCGTGAATTTACCACCCCCTCCCCAATATATTTTCTTATTTAATGCTCTTCTATCCCATTCATCTTTTCATTTTACCCATTTATGTCAACTGTATTATTTTCTTATCCCCATAATCAGTATCGAATATCTCTATTACTAATCTGTAATAAATGTATAAGATAATATATCTTATATACTATGAAATATATTTCTCATTATTATTTCAATATGGATTGGATTGTATTCCGATTTCCGACCATCTTTGACATTTTTTGCTAAGTCGAAAGATTCTGTCCTCCTTGTGTCATCTGTATGCCCGCATCATCTAAAAGCCATTCTTTGTATTTCCTTCCTTTATTCTCCCTCTTTACATGTATACTAGTATATTTTTTTTTTTAAGTAATGGACCTCCATTTTGTAAGATTATTATTTCTTTCTTGCTGATCCATGTTGTAAGATTTGTTCCTGATTTATTTGGAGTTGGAGTAAAAAAAAGTCAAACGTACTGGTGCATCTAAAAGGAACATTCAAATTCCAATCCAACACACAAGAAGCAGAACATTAAAGATCGTCTTATGAAAGAAGTGGCTGGTTAGTAAGCTTTTAAGTGGCAAGCAGGCCGCAATAACTTACACATAGCTTAAAATCTTGTGAGTAACCAAATTTTTATATAAAAAATAAGAATGATAAAAATGAATATACACCAAATAAACGTGGTTGCAAACTCGTGACATCGCTAACAAATACATATAATATTAGTAGTAATAGTATGCACGTTACTTTGTAAGTTTAAGCATGATATTAGTAGGACGAGTAGACACTATAGTTCCCCACCACACAACAAATGTTGACTCTTATAACCACCTCTCTCCATGTTTCTTATAAATATCTCCATATCGCCAATTATTTGATTCCAAGACTATAGCATATTACTCATCGGTGTACAAATAATAGTAGTAAACAAACAAAACAGGAACTAACGTGGAAAAAAGTCAAAAAACAATATACCATTTGCTCGAGTTTCGTTTCGTGTAAAAGTTGGCTAAAACTATATATATAGAAGTAACCTAAACGATGAGATAGCTTATATCTTCAGAACAAATAAATAATGAAATGCATTAGTTTTTTTTTGCTGATTATGAATCACAGAAAACGGAAACGTGTTACTTGATTCATGATATTATTTGATCCAAACAAGTATTACGGGACATAGATCCTCGTGAGAATTGGATAATGGAAAGGCGTAATCAAGGGTGTAAATCACGTGGATTAAGTCTCAGTCATATCAGAAATGGTCGTGTTTCCACTAATTAACGGAAACTGAACAACGCCTATATATATGAACCGAAACTTTAGGTTGCAAATTCTAACACGATTTGTATATAAAATTGTATCATAAAAAAAAAAGAAATGGTATGACCATCTACTATTTTGTATATCCAATGGAAATGTTTCACTGTTCTAAATGTGGGCCAAACATATTTACCAGAGTAATACTAAGTGAGACTTTGCTCTTGAACATACATAACTAATTTCACAATTAATCCTGCATAAAAAAACTAAGACAAATTGTTTTTTTTTTTAAAACATTGATATCTCTTAACATAACAATGTTTTGTTTGGTATGTGTGTTCTTGATATTATTTTGATCAAAAAAAGATATTATTTTGGCAAATGCTGCAACATCCATAACCGTTGGTCGCACGTCTAAGCTTTAGAATATTACTATAAAAATGAATATACTATTTGGTGAGTATCACCTAACCTCAACTTTGTAGTGAATATGTTCAACAACTTTGAGAAAGAAAATAAAAGAAGAAAATTTTCACCAACGAATTTAGCCAGATACATAATTACGGAGTAAATGTAAATCTAATCTCTGAAGAAAAAATTGTACATATTTTCAAATTAACAGTAAAAAAGATAAATAAATTTGTTTGGGTAAAGAGAAGAAGAAAATAATGAAATTTGTAGGTTTTACTAAACCACATTATACAAAATATATAAGTCGAAGCGGAGCCTACATCTTTCTCGCTTATCTTTGAATTTAAACACGAAAAATTAGATGAAGCGACAATTCCGCCGATGAAAGCACGTGGTTTGTAGTACATCCGTTAGATGATAAGACAGACATACATATGGGGACCCAGTTATACTATTCCCATTATTGGACTCTCTACGATACGTGGCATATTCTATGAACTAGAAAGAGAGAGGTCATATCAGACGAGAATCGAATTTTGACATGTAGGGAAACAATATATTTTAGTTAACTCCTTTCGCTTTACACAAACGAAATGTTACGACAGGGAGGATGGGTGATCATCATCCACGGTGATTCAAAAACTCACCTACTCCGGCATGATCGTACTTCGACTATGCAAAAATGAGAATGAAACTGTGCGTTTTATCGTTCTGTCGAGTACCCTCCCTGTGCACTTTTTAATCTAGATCAACCACAATCAATAATTCTTTTCATCACTTACTTCATTTCAAGTTCAACAGCCTAGCTAGCAAATTGCATGGAAGAAACAGCTATGATGATACAAAGACCCAGCAAGATGAGAATACAGGTAGAAAGATATAGAGACAAGCCGCAGTAGATGGATCCATTGGACTCCCGTATCGTTTCTGCCATTCAGACACATCCATTCAAAGATAAAAGCAATGCCTGAGCAAAACGTGCCAAAGCTGCTTAACGAGGGAGAGAGAGAGAGAGGATAGACTGAAGAATTTGTTAACGCCATTCAACAGGATCGAAATCTTAAAATAAAATATGACATCATTCACTAGACTGTTTACAATTACATAAAGCACAATACTACTAAACATTTGGCCTCAGCTGAACTATAGACAACAAAAACAACAATGAGCCTAAGCTTCATTCTTTCATCCCACTTTTGAACCTAATTGTTAAAAAAAAAAAGAAAAAAAAGAAAGAGAAAAAGGGATGAAAGAGAGAAACACACCTGATATAACATAGTGGTTCATAAATCTTGGCTACTTGATAATGATGTAGCGATTCGTGCCGTGCCTAGCCCAATAGTCCTTGAGATCAACCGGAGAGGAGAGGTCGTGCCCTTCTCCAGCCAAACGGCTAAGTAACCTGGAGAAGACGTTTCCACTCATTTTCCTACCGCCTATTCGAGAATGCCGCTTGTTTGGCATCTGCGGAAGCGGATACTGCGACAAAGTGGTTGTGCAGCAAGACGATTGCCACCCGCCATTCCCCCATTTGTAACACTGACGAGCAGTCCCGGTGCAAGTGCACATTGGCACTGGCATTGTCGTCTCATCGAACGTGACTAGGTTTAACCCCACATCGTTACAGTCCCAGTCCTTTCTGCATTTCTTACCAGGAGAAGCAAGCTGACGGTTCAGATCATCGCCGCCCACTCTCTTTCCCTTTGACCGCGCTGTTTCCTGTTTGCGATCTTTTTTCCTTTTGGTGTTGGGTGATTCATGTGGAATAGTTGACAGTGGGGAAGGGTTGGGTAAGTGGGTTTCTTCAGTGAAACAGCTTTGGTAGCCACCACGTTTAGCACAAGCCAAAATGTAGTTGAGATGGTTTTCACGGTGTTGAAGAGAAGTAAAGGCATTATCCCTCTCCATGATAGCATTATCTCTTTCAGAGAGAGCTAAGTCACGTTGCTGAAGGGCTTCATCACGAGCGGCCAAAGCTTCCTGCTTAGAAGCCAGGGCTTCGTTTCTTTCCTTGACAGCAGCGTCCCTCTCGGCAAGGATGGACATGATCTTCTTATTCATCACGAGAGCATTATGTTGCTCCTTGATCTGATGCTGAGGCATCATATTCCCACTGCACAAACAATTTTGAATAGTTTCTCAGAGAATAGGCTGAAGAGCAAAAGACTGAAAAGATATCATAATAGAAAGCAGCAGAGGCAGTAATGAAGAATGACATGTAGGGGGAAGGTGGTTTGCAGAATCAGAGCTCTCACAGTTGTTTACTAACTGGAAAAGCAAAAGAATCCAATGTAGAATGTAGGATTACCCAAAAAAGGCTCACTCATCACTACTCGCCGCAGCTAAAGATTAAATTCACCATTACAATTACAATTACAAGTGAGTCACTCTCCTTCAGGATATATGAGCAGCAAAGAGTTCGAATTTCAAGTTGAGAGCTCCCTGAACAACCCAAATTCGAAGGAATAATAAAAGTAGGGGAAACAATTGGGGGAAAATCAAATCCGAACCCTATAATGTGTATATTCGAATCATCAAGCGGTGGTATGTAACAAGCATGAAAAACAAAGAAAATGGATCGAAAGCTTACGGGTTTCGCAGGATCAACGAGCAAAAGCAATCGAGAAAGATCTCGGGAGGGAGAGAGAGATGGTCTCTAGAACCAAGGAGGAGGAGGAGGAAGAAGATAGCTCTACACTGAATTGACAAATATACCCTTTTACCAGTTTCTAAGCGGAAACAAGGAGGAAGGTTATTATCGTCTGTCTACATTACGTAGAATGTTGTTTAAAACGTGGGCCGAATAATGAAGCCCATCTTCAGATCCCGACGTGTGCGCTTCTTCGCTTTGAGGGTTGTAATATATCATCATCATCATCAATCATTCACCATCCCTCGGAACTCCATCCATCGTAATTCAATCAGATTCATCGGCGTCATCTTAAGATTCAGAATCGTCGAAAATGTCTACGTTCAGTGGCGATGAGACCGCTCCTTTCTTCGGCTTCCTTGGCGCTGCCGCAGCCCTCGTCTTCTCCTGTAATTCCATTCTCTTCTTTTTTTGGTCTCATCATTGATGCTCTGGTCTTGTGTGTTTATGATGTCTCTCTCAAAGTTTCGGTTGTGGATCGGCCTAACGAAGTCAACCGATCTGCATATTCCTCTTCCTTTCCCCCCTAGATTTGATTTGACTTGACTTGGCGATATTCAATGAACTATCTGTTTCTTTCTCGGATTCTAGTTTAGGCATTGGATCAGATTCTTGTGATCTGATTTGTTTAGTTTTCTAAAGTAATTTGTTCTTTTCCTGACTTAGCCAACGTAGGGAAAGTTGTTCATTACCGTGGCTGGGAAATAGAGATTTACCATCAAATTGGCTCACTTTTTTTTCATCCATTTCAATTATTTTCTCCGTTTTTGTTCCTCCTTGAGATCCAATGCTCGTTGATTTACTTTTGTAAAGCTTAGTTTCATTTGATCTATAATAGAATACAAGTACCTTGTGTTATTTCCCTGACCGTGGTGGAGTTTACTTTTTTTTTTTTTTTTTTTTGACTAGGCATGGGAGCTGCATATGGGACTGCCAAGAGTGGTGTGGGTGTGGCATCTATGGGTGTTATGAGACCTGAGTTGGTCATGAAGTCTATTGTCCCCGTTGTTATGGCTGGTGTCTTGGGTATCTATGGTTTGATCATTGCTGTTATCATCAGTACCGGTATTAACCCCAAGGCTAAATCTTACTACCTCTTCGACGGATATGCACATCTCTCTTCTGGTCTCGCTTGTGGTCTTGCTGGTCTCTCTGCTGGAATGGCCATTGGTATTGTTGGTGATGCTGGTGTCAGGTAATCATGTTACTCCCCCCTTTCCTCCATGCCATTTTGGATGGCTTCTCTCTTTTATAATTCAAACCTTTTCTTAGATGTCTCACTTTGCAACGCATGTGTTTGTATTCCCCTCATATATATATATATTGTTTGCTAAGCAACTTTGTTTTGATGGCAGGGCCAATGCTCAGCAGCCAAAGCTTTTCGTTGGTATGATTCTTATCCTCATTTTCGCTGAAGCTCTGGCTCTATACGGTCTTATCGTCGGGATCATCTTGTCCTCTCGAGCTGGTCAATCCAGAGCCGAATGAGAAGAGAATGCTGTTCGTTCCTAGATTCTGCGTGATTCTTTCTTTGGTTTTTTTTCGCTCTCGTCTTATATTATTTCTCAGGTTAGTAGAGGGACAGTGGTTTTGCTACTTGTAGCATGTTTCTTAATAACGTACTGTCCGCACGAAACAAAAACCACAGAGTCACCAAAGTGTTGTTCGTTTTCCACCCTTGTGTTATGATGTTTGTAATATTCTTCTCTTCCCAGTTAAGAGAGACAACCTCTTATTTATATATTTTTGTCAGTCTAATAAAAATCACAGAAAACTCAATCTGATCTTGTTTATGAAAAACTCTTCTCTTGGTTAACTTATTATTATCAAACTACGAGAACTCTCATCAAGAAACTATACGATTTAATTGTATGAGAGCACATGTATGGGGTCTATAACAGTTGAAACCTTGAGCCCAGGCCCATATTGATTAGTCCACGAAGCCGACCGTATACAGTGATGACAAGCGTCGTAACCGTCTTTCAGAATGAGAAACTGAATCGTAAAGCGTTTCTGAAACTCTGGATTTCCTTCCCTCATAAGTACAAAAGCCAAGTCCGATCACATATATAGATAAGAGATACATGTTCAGCTTCTTGAAAAAGCTAGGGTTTTATTGGAGCTTTGGTCGATTGTATGATTCAACAAGTATCAATCAAGAAATGTCTTCTTCCGAAATTAGGGCACAGAAGAAGCAACCGCCGTCTCCGATCTCTTCTCTCCCCGAAGAAATCTTCGTCGACATCGTAGCGCGTGTCTCTCGATCCTATTACCCGACTCTCTCCCAAGTTTCCAGGCGTTTCCGATCGCTCATCGCATCCCCGGAGCTTTACGCGAGACGATCCTTCTTGGGACGCACAGAGCAATGCATCTACGTCGCGATCTCCAAGGATCAGACCTCTGACATCCACTGGTTTACTCTCTGCATCAAACCTAACAGAGACGGCGGAGGAGGCACGAGTGATCATCATCGATTGGTGCATATCCCCTCGCTCCCTCCGATGCCTCTACAGGGAAGCTACGTCGCCGTCGGTTCTAACATCTTCGTGATGGGTGGATTTCACGATTGGAACATCACCTCGAGTGTTTCGCTCATCGATTGTCGATCTCACACGGCTCAGCCTCTCGCTGACATGCCCAAGGCCGTCGCTGGTTCTGTCGCGCAACTCATTGACCGCAAGATTTATGTGATCGGAGGATCGGATGGTCATTCGCCGATGAAATCGAGGTCAAGAACTATGATGGTGTTTGATACAGAGACTGAGGTCTGGAAGCTTAAGCCGAGGCCAGATTGGGAGCAAGGCAAAGTGTGGTTTAGTAGTGTGGCTATGGGAGGTAAGATTTACATGAGGACTTGCTATAATAGCTTCGTTTACGATCCCATTGCAGTTATAAATAAATGTGTGGGAGATGAGGTTCTGCACTCCAAGGAGTGGTTGGGTTCGTGTGTCATAGATGATGTCTTGTATTATTACGATGTTCGTGGCAAGTGTTTGAGAGCTTATGATCCTAAGCTGAGATCTTGGGGAGTCGTGAATGGTTTGGAAGGTCTATTGCCTCGGGGTTGTTCATGGTCGAAAGCGGCTAGTTATGGAGGTGGGAAGATGGTTCTGTTCATGCAGACGGAAGAGATCTGGTGTGCGGAGATTGCGGTGGAGAGACGCCAAGGAGGAGAGATTTGGGGTAGAGTTGAGTGGTGTGAGGTTGTGCTCGGTGGCAACTTTCGGATTATGGATTGTGTACCTGTAGCTGTTCTGCTCTGATCTTCTTGTGAATACAAAAAGGATAGTATTCTTGGTGCTTGTATGAAAATGTGTGCTTTAAAACCTCCCTTGTCAATGTTTGTGTTTGGTGGGCCAATTTTACATTTGTGAATTGACCGAGTCTAGCCCTCCTCATCATTATGATTCTCCTGTCTGTATGAGTTCTACTGAATCTTATATTGCCATGTGAGTGATTCAGTACTTATTTGGGGTCTATTTTCATGCTAACTTTGACAACATATGGTGAATGAAATATCGCTAAAGTTTTCAGTAATCAGTTACCTGACTATTAAACTTGCAAAACATGTAATATATACATATATAAAAGACATGATCAAGTAGAAGAGATGAACTTCTTTTTTTTTATATATATTGTTAATACTGTCTGGATGAGACAAATGTAAATAGATTATCGTAAAACTCAAGTATATGTTTATGTAATCCAGATATAAAATGAAAGAGTTAATGAAGATTGGGTAGGAAAGGATGTTGACATGCTTTAGAACTGCATTCGCAGCAACAAACACCGCCATAACTATATGCTCGACAAGACCCTCCTTTGGGGAACCCCATAGACATGCATTTTGCATCACATACCAATGTGTTCGTACATCCGTCCTTTTCACATTTGTAATATTGTCCTAATTGTTACATAAACACCACATTAGCAATACATTTACATACTAAAATCACCAATTTAATATACAAAATGGGACTTCTGAGACAATCTAACGGTTAAACAGAATAAATATGTCACCTGAAATTACAGGCAAAAGGATGAGAGCAAACACCATTAAGAAGGGTAACTGAAGAAATGAAAACTTCTTTGCTGCCATTATTTGATCAAAATGTTGGGAAAAAAACTTGTAAATAATTAAACAGCTCAACCAGATTTACCTTTAATCTGTGCTTTGTTAAGAGAACTAACCACGAATATATACAAATAGATCTTCCATATTATGTAATGAGTCTTTCCATAACAGAAATTGACTATAACTTTGGTCAACAGATATCATTAAATGTTTCCGTGTTAGATTGTGTTTACATGTTAATGTAAGATATCTTTCTATAACAAAATAATTTACGGGTACCAAAAAATATTGACTGATAAATATATACAGTGTTTTGAAAACCGAACCGAATACCGACTCACTGTAGCTACTGGTTGACTGGTTGGACCGATTCAATCGGTCGAACCGGATTTCTATCTATGAAACTTATATATATATATATATATTATATGAATTTTACTTCTACATATAATACATTTTCTTGTCTTTTCTATAAACAACTATAAACATAAATCTAACCGTATAAATAGTAAAATAAAACTGAATAATGAATACTATGTAAACTAAAATTGATAAAATTCTATGATTTATAATTAAAATTATCATATTTATTTATTTTTACAACTAAATCTCAAGTTTTATGAATATGGTAAAATAAAGATAGTATATGAAAGTCAAAAATTTATTTTTCACATTGTTTCTTAAGAAAATAAAAAATCAATTAAATAGTGATAGTTGAACACTAATTATAAAATATTAAATGTTAGCTAATATTAAATGTTAGCTAGTAATAATTGAAAACACTTAACTATATGTTAATTTTTATGAATCGGATTTTAAAATTGATCCGGATCACCGGTTTTACCGGTTTTCAGCTGGTTTTACCGATTTTTAGAAATCCAGGTTTTAAACCAAACCGGATTCGGCTTCTTAAGCGAGTCACGGTCGAACCGGTTTGACCGGTCGGTCCGGTCCGGCTTTCAAAACACTGAATATATCAATTACACAATGTTGACTGGTTCCTTTTTTTTTTTTGGAACACATGAACATATGAAAAAGAAAAGACACAAAAGAAGATATACACACACAGCTACAAGAAACCGAAAAGTATAATAATGTCATCGCCGAAAACAGATGGTTAGGAAAGTGAAGGCATGATTTTCTCCAACAATGCGATCTCTGAGCTGTAAGAAGGAAGGAGGCGTGAAGGCAAGACCAAACATCTCCTTCATGACTCTGCCTTGTTCAGTGAAGCTAACAAGCTTGGATACAACATCTGCACTTTCCGAAACATGAGTCATGTCTTTGGGGTTGCTCCACAGCTCATTCACAAGTTGTAAACGTCTGCGTTTGGTGTTAACCGATATGCCAAACTTGTGATAGATTCTTGTCCGCTCGTCCTCTGAAAACCTTTTCCTCACAAGCTTGCTCAGCATCTTTCTCTCCCTGTGAAGCGCCTTCCGGCTTTACCAAAACGCCACAAAAAGAAATAAAGAGTAGTCCCCCCCTTAAACAAAACTGAAACAACCAACAACAAATGCATAGACATCAGAAACATATCTAACCTTGAAGCCAATGTTAAGGTTTCTCCTCCTTCACAGGCTTGGTGTCCCTGAGAGAAACGATCTTTCATAAACAAAAGTCTTCTTAGCTCAACTCCAATATAGATTGAATCAGCCGCATCCTCTCCTTTGAAGAGCAAGTAGAAGTATGTTCTATGCACCAAAGAGATGTTACAAGTTTGCCATAGCTCAAGAATCTCTTTCCGCTGTCTCTCAAAATCATCGTCCACACCAAGGTCCCTCCTCATTGTACCAGAACTCTCAGCATTCGGGACCTAATGAAAAACAGAAATTGAAAATTGTAAGCTTAAAAAGACACAATGAATATTACTTGCTCTGCAAGTCAGTAGAAAAGTTAAACATTTCTACAGATGATCTAGTATTAAGTTTTGTTGGAACATTACCTGGCCATGACGCTCTGCCGTCTCCTTAAGACCATTAAAGAAAGTCTGGATGCTAGTGATACCTCCCTCTTCTCCCAACGGAATGCTCTGAACCCCTGTGGAATTGCTCCCACAAGAAGACATAGAATCATTCCCCGACACACTAGTAGAACCCAACTCTAAATCAGGAAACACACTCTCTTGTCTTCCAAGGAAGTCTGCCCCTAGGTTTTCAGGTGGAGTGGTCCTGCCTGGCACGGTGTCGGTATTTATGTGGTTCAGCCTTCTCAACTTCACGTTTTGGCTTACACTCGTTTCACCATTAGCATCCTCCTGATCACGATGGCCTAAAACATTTGTAGGTTCTGCTCTCTCGTCTTTGTGGTTGCTACTGGCTGATTCCTCAATCTCAATGCATTGAACTTCTCTGTAATATTCATCTGATGTATCTTCTGAACGCGTAGGCAGCTTTTCATCGAGATCATCATCGTGCCGAACATAAGCTTCCCTGTCTAAATCGACCATGCCTGATACTGAACCATCCTCCAACTTGTCTGTGTGCAGAGTTCCAGACTTCAACAGTTTAAAAAAAAAGAAAAAAAAGAAAGATGAGGTTTAGCAGAAACGACATATATAGAAATCTAATTGGGAAAGAAAGAGACAGTAGTAGTAATACCTTTGAGGTCTCCTCATTGTGTTCAAGCCGGGTCTGAGCAAGATCCCTTTCTTTTCTCAACTCCTCAATCTGCTTTTCCATCTTCATCACATTAAACCTTCATTATATCGTTAACCCTATACTAAACCCCACACAATTACAAAACCATCCAATGTCATACCTTTTGTATCAGAACATCTTTCTTCATCGCACAATCACAGTTTGAGGCAGCGTTTCTCAGCTCCGTCTGGAGCCTCGCAAGCTCACACTGTAGTTGATTCAGCAATGCCTTGTCAGACATGACAACATTGATGCGCGCCTTTGTGGTAACTTCTTTTGCACAGGAAGCAAACAAGAGAGTGTTCTTCGTCAGCTCTACATGACACCTTGAGGGGCTCAGAGTGCAGATGATGGCGTATCTAGCGTTACCCCCCAAGCATGGCTGTAGGATTCTTGTGAGTTTGGAGTCTCTAAAGTTGATGTACCCTCCTTGTCTTCCCTTACTAGTAGGATCACCCAGTCGTTTTGATTATTAGTTAATACTAAGCATGATATATAGAGTAATGTATAAGAAGGATGTATATTGTTTACAAACCTAAGTTTACGGATCACAGTTCCAAGAGCAAGCAGACTTCGGTTGATATGGCAGCCTTCCTTGAGTCTTGCACCACCTGACATCGTCTGTGATGCACGCTCGCTTCCTGCCAGATCTATGAAACTCTGCACATAAATTAAAGAAGATGGATATGAACTTTAGGATCCAACATAAAAAAAAAGGGTTTGTTTAGATGAGAACATACATACCACACTAGCCATGAGGGTGGTGGAGTTTTCTTCGCCTAACAACTCGCGAGCACAGCTTTCAACTGTCTACAAAATTAACAATACATTCAAAATAAGGCTAAGTAAGAGAGCTAGGTAGATAGATAGAAAGACTAACCAGTTTGATAATTTGATGAGATCTAGAACTTCTCTCATTCAACGAAGTTTCACCAATCTTACGTTGTGCTGCTATAAGTAAGACACAATGTAAGTTGTTTACTTTTCAGACAAGCGTTTTTCTGAATAACAATCTGATGAGTTTCAAACCAATACTTATCAAAGTGATTTTTTGAGTATTAAACCTTGACAAACAAAAAGAAGCTCCTTCAGATGACTATAGTCTCGCAGAGTTTCCTCTGTTGCTTTTTCAACAACGGTCCCTTTCTAATATACATAAGCAAAGAAATAACAACTTGAAGGTAAAAGCGGCCTGGAAATAAAATGTACATTCAAAAAAGTAAAAATTAAATGAACATTCAAATTTACCTCAGGATCGTCTCGTAGCCTCAGAGATGTACCATCCGAGTTAAGCAGATCTCTAATGGCCTCATTGTAGATCTCTATAGCTGAAAATTTTATTGCAAATGCCCTTTCTTCGTGCTACATCATCCATATCTCCATGTTAGTATTGGTGCAATAAGATAATTAGGATCAACTTAGCTAAAAAAGCAAATTAAAAAAAAAAACTGATGCAATGAGGCAATGATTAATTACCTGAGATATATAGTCAAAAATGTCAGCGACAGCAAACTCAGTAATACCAGTCATGGTGTATGTCTTTCCGCTACTCGTCTGGCCGTATGCAAAAATACTACCTGCCAAAAACGTTAACAGTCATTTGAAGAACTGAGCATATGGGTTCATAGATGTGTGCACCAGCAAAACATTGGGCTGCCAAGGAAACTCACAATTGATTCCTTTGACAACCGATAGGGCGATTTCCTTGGCTCCATCCTCGTAAACTTGCCTTGTGGGACATTCACCTCCGTATACTCTATCTTATCACCCCAAACAAAACAAAACAAAAAAAATCAAACAGGAAATGTTTATATGAGTCAACATAACAGATAAAAGTAGTGAGATGTTTTCAGATGTAAAGTTGCTGTTTATAATATCAAAGGGCAGGCCAGGTTTGTATTTAAGTTCATATAAAAGGTTGTGAAGCTGCTGCTGAATATATATATTTGTAATCTTAAACATCAACTATAAAATTTCAGAATCAGGGAGGTTGCTACCTCTTTGTTTGTAGATCAAGTAAGAGAGAGTAGAGCTAATAGGTTAAAGAAACTATTGTTCTTACTTACCAAATGAATATGCAGAGGGAATGTTTGAGCCTTGGCGCAACGTGTTTCTGTACAAGATGGTGGTATCATTGATACATTCCCAATCCGTAGCTTCGTTAGCTGCAATCTCTTTCTTGTTTAAAGGCCTCAGTCTCACCATAACCAGTATCTTCTCTTCTCGGTGTGTCTTTTCCATTATCCTCTTTTCAGCAAGCGATGATCACCATTGGTTTTGATTTCAGTGTGTAACCAGAGGAACCTCGTTTCCCTCCCTGAAACAGAAATACTTTTGAAAAAGGACCAGAAAGGGCCCTTATTAACACAAAGCATAAAAAATCGGCAAAACTCATAGATTAAAAACATGAAGCATGCCCTATAAAAAAAAGAAAAGCTTTATTATGTTGTGCTGAAAGAGAAAGAAAGATGAAAACTGAAAGCATTCGATGAACCAAACACGAGGAATAAGAGACGACTTTTTTTTGTTTAGACAAAAACAGTTTACTTAGAGGTGGTCAAACCTCAACTTGAAGAAAAATAAACAGAGTAATAACCGACTTTTTCTGTAATGGTCACCCACTATGCTTGAAGACTATAGTCACGTTTTATCAGTCTATAAAGCATTTTTGTTTTAATCGAAATAAATATGTCCCACAAAACAAAAACAAAAAACACTTGCCTCTCTATATCTGAAATGCATATGTTCTAGACGTTGAATTGAAAAGTGACTTGGATTAGGACACACAAAATTAAACATAAACGAGGACAACTACTTATAGTTCTAGACTTTAAAAAATGTTGCCTACTTCGGTAAGAAACTTCTAACCACTCTTGATAAATAAATAAAAACTTGCAAGCAATCAAACATTATAACCACTTTTATCTTCTAAACTGTGCTTTAGGAGAGCTAACCATACAAATAGATGTTCCATATTATGTAACGAGGCTTTCCATAACAGAATTTTGACTGCAACTATTTTTTTTTATTTGGCTGCAACTTTGGTGAACAGATTTCAAAAGATGTCTCCGTTTGAGATTATGTTTACATGTTTATTCGTACCAAAATTTATTGACTGAAAATACATCAGTTACACAATGTTGGCTGGCTGCTTCAAAATCAAAAGACAAAAAAATGAAAAAACGAAAGGACAGAAAGAAGATATAAACACAGCTACAAGATGGTTAACTTAGAAAAGTGTAGGCATGTTTTTTCTCCAACCATGCGCTTTCTGAGTTGTCAACAAGGAAGGATGCGTGAAGGCCGGACCAAACATCTCCTTCATGGCTTTGCCTTGTTCAGTGAACTTCACAAGCTTGGATACAACATCTGCACTTTCCACAACCTGACTCATGTCCTTGGGATTGCTCCAAAGCCCGTTCACAAGTTGTAAACGCCTCCGTTTGGAGTTAACCGCAATCCCAAACTTGTGATATATTCTTGTCCTCTCTTCTTCTGAAAACCTTTTCCTCATTAGCTTGCTCAGCATCTTTCTCTCCTTGTGAAGCGCCTTCAGGCTTTACCAAAACCAAAAACGCCACAAAAAGAAATAAAGAGTAGTCCTCCTTACACAAATCTGAAAAACAACCAACAAAAGCTTAAACACTGAAAACATATCAAACCTTGAAGCCAGTGTTAAGGTTTCTCCTCCATCCAAGGCTTCTTTTCCCTGAGAGAAGCGATCTTTTATAGACAAAAGTCTTCTTAGCTCAACTCCAATGTAGACTGAATCAGACTCATCATCATCTCCTTTGAAGAGCAAGTAGAAGTATGTTCTACGCACCAAAGAGACGTTACAGCTTTGCCATAGCTCCAGAATCTCTTGCCGCTTTCTCTTAAAGTCCCCTTCCACACCAAGGTCCCTTCCCATTTTACCAGAAGCCTCAGCAACCGAAACCTAAATGAAAATAAATCGTAAGAATAATCCATTTTAAGTATATATTTATATTTGCTTTTGAAGTTGCACCTCTTGATGACGCTTAGACATCTCCTTAAGCCCATCAACAAAAGTCTGGATGGTAGAGATACCTCCCTCTTCTCCCAAGGGCGTTGGGATGCCACTGGAATTGCCCTCGCAAGAAGACATAGAATCATTCCTCGACACACTAGACCCAAACTCGAAATCAGGAAACACACACTCTTGTCTTCCATGGAAGTCTTCCCCTAGGTTTTCAGGTGGAGTTCCCGTGCCTGGCACGGTATCTATGTGGTTCACGTTTTGGCCTACACTCGTTTCATCATTAGCATGATCCTCACTAAGGCCTAAAACGTTTTTAGTTTCTTCTTTCTCGTCATTGTGGTTATTACTATAGACTGTGGCTGTTTCCTCAATCTCAATGCACTGGACTTCTCTACAATATTCATCTGATGGATCTTCTGAACGCATAGGAAGCTCTTCATTGATATCATCATCATCATCATCATCGTCAGATATGAAACTCCTTGTGTCTAATAAATTGACCACGCCTGATGTGTCTGATACTGAACCATCCTCCCACTTGTCTTTATGGTTGCCAAAATGCAGAGTTCCAGACTTTCAAAACAGAAGCAAGAAAAAGCCATTTAGCTGAAATGCCGTAGAATCCTAATGTAGATTAATGTGGGGAAGAGGCAGAGATACCTTTAACGCATGATGGTGTTCAATTATTCTCATGAAGTCTTCAAGCCTGGACTCAGCAAGATCCCTCTGCTTTATCAACTTTGCAATCTGCTTTTCCATCTGCAATCACATTAAACCTTCATGATTAGCATTAAGCCTAAACCCCCCACAGTTACAAAAACCATCCAATATCATACCAAACCTCAAAATAAGATCAGTAAAAGCAATTTCTGAGTGTCTTGCAAAACCACAAACCTTTTGTATCTGACCATCTTTCTTCCTCACTGTTATGGCACAATCACATTTTGAGGCAGGGTTCCCCGGCTCAGTCTGGAGCCTCGCAAGCTCACGCTGTAGTTGCTTCTGTAGAGCCTTTTCTGACATGACAGAGTTTTACCTTTCTTCACGCTCTAGAGTTGCTTCAGCGGATAGCCTTTGTCTCGAACCTTTGTTTTCCAGAAGCAGTTCAAACTTCTAAAGATTGGAGTCTGTTGTACTGCTGAAAGAAGTGCAGAATACTTTTGACAAGAGACCAAAAG
The DNA here is from genome assembly GCA_018703725.1 of Brassica juncea. Taxonomy (NCBI): domain Eukaryota; kingdom Viridiplantae; phylum Streptophyta; class Magnoliopsida; order Brassicales; family Brassicaceae; genus Brassica; species Brassica juncea. The sequence goes on along the minus strand of CM031936.1, from coordinate 75,831,639 downwards.
GGCCCTTTAAATAATTGGCAAAAAATTCAAGACCTGTGAGATCTCTCACCGAACCAAAACTAAGAGATTAGACATGAAACGTGCCTATATATAAAAGGAAAAGCTACATGTTGTTCTGCTGAAAAAAAGAGAGTAAAAAAAACTTGAATCGTTCAATGAAACAAACACACGAGATAAGAAGAGAAGACTTTGCTTGTTATTGTTATTAATAATAATATTACATGACAGTTCACTTAGGAGGTGGTTAACAGACTTTTTCTGTAATATGGTCACCCATTACGCTTCCAACGACTAAGCCACGTCTTACCAAATCTTTACATTATTGTTTAATCGAAAAAAAAGAGGTCAGACAACACACAAATGTCATAACCACACACCTTCTTGAAAAGTTACTTGGATTATCTATATTATTATAATAGGACACGTTTTATAGTTTTGCACTTTGTGTTTTGTCAACTGCACCAACCGCAAACCGTATATTCAGGCCTGCGTATATTCAAGCATCATTAGAAAATGCATGTCATTTCTTGGTCCAGATTACTAAAGATTTTTTCCTATTTATATATTGCAGCGAGGTCTTCTTTTTGAAAAGTATATTTTTCATTCAAAGAAAGAGATCTTCTTTTACCTTTGTGGAGTTGTCTTCTTCCTCAAGCCAAAGCCGCCTTATCACTCCTCCGAAGCTCTGATCTGCAACAGATTTTTTTTATTTTTGCTTAGCGATGACTGGTTAATGACTGATATGCCCTTAAAATTTTATTGGGATAGCGTAAACACCCTTACCACCATGTGGGCTTCTCTACTTGTCATGCGCAGAGCCATCTAGCCAGCGACATTTCTCTTGGGCCCAGAATGCCTACTAATGTTATAATGAGCTTACTTACCAAATTAGCTTACTTATCTGGAATTTGTCCGTTACTAAATTTGGGCTTACGTTATCCTTTTCTATAATCTAGTATTTTACGTTTTTTTTTTTTTTTTGTCAACGTATTTTACGTCTCATTTAAGAAATGGATTTAAACGAAAATAAATGGATATATATTGGGTAGGTCTTAAATATAGGGCTGGGCACGAATACTCGTTACTTGCCTTATGATCGTTACTTGACCCGTGCTCGCCTTGTTTTTTCAAGTACTCGTCGTTGCCAAGGCAAGTATCAAGTCGTTGAGTTTTGTTACTTGCATGTACAAGGCAAGTAACAAGTATCACAAAAAAGTTAACGACTCGCCTTGATATTATTCGTTACTTGTTTTACGACTGAAAAAATGATAACTAAACCATGAAGACCAAAGTCCTAAGCTGATATTTCTATGTTGTAAGAAGTAAACAGTACTTTCATATCAAAATATATATGTATTCTATTCCTTTTTTTTTATATTAGGTGCAAATATTTTATTTGAAATAGCTCTCGTGTTTTATCAAGTCGAGTAAACAAAACGAAATTTCATCTTTTTCTGATAGAATATTATCTATCAAGTAATTCTTTTAGAAATATATCCAAATAATTCATAAGTATTTGTAAATAGTAAGTAATTGAACAAGGCAAGGCAAATAACTTGCAAGTAATATATTTTTGGACAAGTACTCGAAATAACAAGTACTCGTTTCCGACAAGGCAAGTACAAGTCGAAAAATTCATTACTCGTTCAAGGCAAGGCAAGTATCAAGTATACGTAAAAACGCAAGTACTCGCCTTGCGCCCACCCCTACTTAAATATATGTAGCCAGATGTTACAAGTGAAGCCCAACATTAACAAATGTTATACTGCTACGCAACTATTATAGCTCGTTCTCGTCAAATACCCGCCTATATGGCTATATATGTACAAGGTAGCTCATGTTTCGATTCTTATCAAATTCTTGTTTGGTGTTCTTCTTCGCATCTTCTACTTTGTATGCTCTCTGTTTATTAGTAAGATATGTGAGATTGTGTAAACATGCGGGTGGAATTAATAAATTATAACAAATCATAGATGTATAGGCAACTGTGTAGGGGGTATATAACTATTATATTTATGATACTTAGAGGCGGGGTAATCCGTAAATATTGTATATACCGATTGAATGCGTAGATGTTTAACAGAAGAAAATAGAAAAAAAAAGATATTCGAATTATTATGGAGATTGATTGGAAAAGAAAAAAAAGATAAAGAAGCGAGAAAAAATCTGAAGCAAATCTAACAGAACTATTAATAGATCTTAGCCAAATCCGAATATAGGTAAGGAGAACTTTAAAGGAAGACCACAAGAAGAGTAATGAGAGTTGCTTGCAACTACTTCTCGACCACCAATTTTTTTTTTTTTTTAAATGGCTGGTGACATTTGGCCCACCCACCTTCTTGTCCTTTTTATTTCCACCCTACCTCTTGTGGCTCACATTTTTTCTATTTATAAACTTCTTAAAGAAATTAGCCACATACATGTATTAAACCGCTATTACCTTCCTTTAACACAAGTTGAGATAAAAAAAAATATCCATCATTCATATAAATAAATATAAAGTATGAAAGCACATAATAATAAAAATAAAGAATGGCAAAAGGAACTTATCGGAGAGAGGGAGTGATTTTGATTCACCCACCAAAACGAAGGAAACACAGGGAGGAGTTTGCTTCAGGGAGACACATCAGATGTCCTTCCCGGACTAGTATTTTGTCTTGACGATTAGGGTGGTCCGCGTCTACAGCTATATAGTCGACATCATAATCTCTGTCTTTAAATGGAATTTTTATTTAAAATCGAAAGACATATATATATATATCATCCAACTCAAAAATATAACTAACTTTTCTTGCTAAAGTTAGGCGCGCTTACCATTTTTATCAATGACTCAAAAAGGACTAGTAAACAGTGATTAAACAGTGTAAGTTTGTAAACAGCGAGCGAGTAAAGGGATAATTGATGGGTGTGGGCGCGTGGGATTTGATTCGTCTCTCTCTCTCTCTCTCTCGAGAGCGAGAGATCCGGCGAGGATTGGAGGGAGCTCGCGAGAGAGAGCGGCGATGTCTCTCTCTCTCTCTCTCTCTCTCTCTCTCTCTCTCTCTCTCTCTCTCTCTCTCTCTCTCTCTCTCTCTCTCTCTCTCTCTCTCTCTCTCTCTCTCTCTCTCTCTCTCTCTCTCTCTCTGTTGTGTGCGTCTCTCCTCTCTCCTCCATCGTAGAAAAGATTTTAAAAGGAGGAGTGAGGAGGGCATAATAATCTTTTTCTTTCTTCCTCTTCTTCTTCTTCTTCTCCTTCTTCCTTTGATTGATTGATACCAACACTTAAATCTACACCGGTCTTAAGTTCTTAACTAATTAGATTTCTACACTTCAATCGCAATCTGGGTGGGTTCTGTATTGAAGGTGGGATTCATTTAGAGTGAGAAAAGAAAACCGACTCTTTTTTAAAAAAAAAAAAGATTGAAGAAGGGGTAAAAAAAGGATGCGGATTTTGTGTGATGCGTGCGAGAACGCAGCTGCTATCGTCTTTTGCGCCGCCGACGAAGCTGCCCTTTGCCGCTCCTGCGATGAAAAAGTATATATATCCCTTTTTCTTTTGTATCTCTCTCTCTCCCTCTCTGTGTCTCTTTTGATATTTTGGGTTCAGTAGAAAAATCCAGTCTTTGTTATCTTTTCTATAAACGAGTGATTTAAGTATGCAACTTTCTTTTTTTAGATCTTATAGAAGCATTTAATGTACGCTACAAAGTAATTTGATTGAATAAAATCTTACGTTCATTCATTCAGAAAAAGGAAAAAAAAAAGTATGGATCTTTTGTGCCTTGATTTTGCTTCTTGATTAATCCAATAGAATGAGTAGTGAAAAAAACAAGAAATCCTTTTAGGATTGTTTCTCAATTTGGTGAGATGAATTCAAAGTATTTGCTGTTGCCATTTCAGTGATTATACTCTCTCTCTCTCTCTGATGTGCATTGCAGGGAATATGGGTTTTTGTTTCCAAAGTTTTGCATTTAGCATCATCATATACCTACTTACTACTTGTGGAGAAACACCAAATACTTATAATCAAATTTGCGATTAATCTCTTTACGTCCTTTACATGATGACACTCTTAACGAAGGGTAAACACTTTACAGTCCAGAGTCCTTAGTTAAATCCCGTTTCTATTGCAATACCTCTTAAGTTGTTCTTTTTTCTTCTTCTTTCTTGTTTCCAGTGGCTTTTTTTTTTATAGGAAATGAGTTTAACTTGATTCCAAACTCTGCAAATGTTTTTTTTTTTGTTATCAGGTTCACATGTGCAATAAGCTAGCTAGTCGGCATGTACGTGTAGGTTTAGCTGAACCAAGCAATGCCCCTTGCTGCGACATTTGCGAAAATGCGCCTGGTATATATGATCTCTCTGTTTATAATCAACTTTGCACACTCATGTTTCAAATGTCTCAATTCTTTTTTTGTTTCTTTGGTCTCTTGGGCGTTTGTGACAACCAGCCTTCTTCTATTGTGAGATAGACGGTAGTTCGCTTTGTCTGCAATGTGACATGGTTGTACATGTTGGTGGCAAGCGAACACATGGCCGCTTTCTTTTGCTTAGACAGAGAATTGAGGTTTCAGAAATTTAACTTTTTTTTTGTTTTAATATGTTTATGATTCTTCTCTCACGCTAATAACACAATCACTATAATTTAGAATGGTCATCTTGTGTGTTTTCATGTAGTTTCCAGGGGACAAGCCTAAACCAAACAATACGAGAGACAATCTGCAAAACCAAAGAGTCTCTGCAAATGCAAATGGTGAAGCTAATGGCAAGACTGATGACGAAATGATTGATCTCAACGCTAACCCTCAGAGAGTACATGAGCCATCATCAAATAACCATGTACTATTAATCCCTCTCTCTCTCTCTATCTAACTGTATAATCATTTTTTTGTGTGTCGTCAATTTGTTTTTGTTTCTAAAAATGAGCAGGGTATCGATGTAAATAACACGAACAATCACGAGACTCCAGGTGTTGTACCCTTTAAACGAGAGCCTGAGAAGTGATAAAGGTGAGAGTGAGTGATAATCTGTTTAAAAGAAGATAGTAAAAGAGAAATAGGAAGCTCATGTGTTTCTTTTTCCCTCCCATGATTGTTTTTTGCAGGATTTGGTGTAAGCAAAGTTTTATTGTTGAAGAAAGAAGAAAGGCTTTGTTGTCTTGTTTGTGCATTATCATCTATCTTACTAGTTTAAAGGAAAAAGCTCACATGAATGTATAAGCTAACATACCTGAAATACCTAACTATTTTCATTTATTTCCAGTTTCTTTCTATTTTTTTTTTCTAAATATAAAAAACCCCTCTGCAAAAATTATAGATATTGTCAAACCCTCGATTGAGGAAAGAACTTAGGCCATGAAAAGGGATAAAGCTCATTATTTGGTTATGCAGATGTCCTTGGTAGGTTCCAACATATCGCATGATACGTACATCATCCAAGTTTAAATGGATCAAAGATAGATAACTTCAATATATTAAAAAGAACATATTAAAAGGAGTAGCTAATGCAAATTTTAAGCAGAGAAAATAAGTGATTTGACATGATATTAATAACCAACCAAACTCAGAAAACAAATGTAATCAAGACATTTGCTTCGTCTCCTTTCGCAGCATCATCATGACCTCTTCAGTAGGTGTAGCCTTTGACGAACATACCCTCTTTAGCCTCTTCGGACTCACCTTCTCCGGTGTATTTTCCGAGCTGAGCCAGAGAATTGGCCTTGGCTCGAGCCAAGAGAGTGGTCTGAGCTGCGTTCACGTTCTCGGCTCTGCCTCCCCATGTTTTCAGACAAGTGTTCTGCAGAGCACGTGCGTAGGAGAAGGACACGTGCCACGGGTTTGGTGCCTGGTTCATGGCGTTCAGGTTCAACGTTGCCTCCAACTCAGATTGTCCTCCGGACAAGAACTGCAAAAAAAAAGAAAAAACACAAAACAAGTTTACTTTCACCACAAGCAACCAGTATGTGGGTCGAGAAATTGTTATTTTTTAATGGGAGGATATAGCTTGCCATGATCCCGGGGACGGCAGGAGGGATTCTGTTGCGGAGGAGCTTAAGGGTGTAGGAGGCAACTTGTTCAGGAGTAGCTCTGTCTTTAGACTCGGCTCCGGGAGTCACCATGCTCGGTTTCAGGAGAATACCTGTGTACAAGATGTTGATTCTTAAGAAAAATGAAACTGGTACAACATAAGCTCCCATATAATATAAGAAAATACCTTCAAACATGACATTGTTCTGAGCAAGGTAAAAGAAAACCTCAGCCCAAACCTTCTCAGCTACATCGTATGTCCTGTCAATGTCGTGTTCTCCGTCCAACATGATCTCTGGCTCCACTATCGGAACCAGTCCACTGTCCTGAAAGGGGTACAATCCGCGTGAGAAATATCATTTTACAATAATCCGATTTTTAACCTGTTTCTTGAAGGAGAAGCAAATGTGTTTTACCTGTGAAATGGCAGCGTATCGAGCAAGGCCCCAAGCAGCTTCTTTCACCGCGAGAGCAGACGGACCGTTGGGAATGCTCACGACAGTACGCCTAAATCAACACAAAAGTCATTATAAATAAAGGCCCAAGCGGAAACATTTTTGAGGAAGAACAAAGAGTACTACTCTATACCATTTGGCGAAACGAGCACCCTGTTGATAGTAAGCAGCGGTTCGAGAGGATAGACCATCGAGTCCTTGGCACCATGACTCATTGTTGGAGCCAACAAGTGGCACCAAACCCTATTATTTCCACAGATAGATACAACTCGTTTAGTTTAGATTCCTCTAAATTTTAATCAAGCACCCCGTTTGGTATATAATAAGCATATGCATTAAATTTAGTGATACCTTGTCGACTTTGATACCGGGGACGATGTTTTGCTCGACCAGGACGTCGACCATTTTCTTGCCTTCGGTGGTAGACTGATACAGAGTCTCCTCGAACAGGATTGCTCCGGAGATGTACTGTCCGAGTCCTGGTGCAGAGACCAGCAATGTCCGGTATGCTTGTCGGTTTGCCTCAGTGTTCTCTAGCCCTATCGAGTCCAAACGCTTCCCGCAAGTCGCGTTCGACTCGTCCATCGCCAAGATTCCACGTCCCGGAGACGCAATTGTTTTCTGCTCCCAACACCAAAAAAACGTAATCATATAAAATTGCATTTTCATTTTTTACAGTGTCAGATTTTGTTTGATCCAACCGTATTGTGCAATTCAAGTTATTTTATACTATTTTTTTCTACACAAGAACCAAAAAGAAACTAAAATCTATACCCAACTTATAAAACTCTGAATCATATTTTCACAAAAGAGATAAAAAAGAGAGTAAAAGGTGAAAAAGAACATAATTAGTTAAATAGACATTCCAATTCAAAAGGTCAAAAGAACAAAGGAACCTTTATGAGTCATGCAGATAAGACACGTGGGAAAGAAGAGAATATGTATGTGGGAGTACTAACCGCTGTCTTAACGAGCTCATCGGCATAGGAAGAAGCGGCACGGACGGTAAGGGAGGTGGCGCGGTTGCGTAGGACGACGGCGGCGGAGGAAGGCTGACGGAAGAGAACGCTTTGGCCCTTGACCCACTCAGATTTGTCCAACACTGGAGAAGCCTTGAGGAGTGAGGTTGATGCCATCTTTTGATAAATGTTATCTCTTTTCTCTTCTCTCTGCCTTTGGTTTGTTTGAGAGACGCACAGTGAATGAGCTTATGATGACACACACCACCTTATCTCTGAGGAGGAGGAGTAACCTCACTCTCCCATCTTTTGGATTTATATTTCTCATTAGATCAGTTATCTGAGGTTCATGTAACCTTGCCACTTACACTCCGCCACGTGGACCGTAATCTTGTATTACTCACAATTCAAGAAAATGCCACGGAGTTGCTGCTCCTTTTATGCCATACCCATCGTTACATGTTTGCTTGTTTTTTTTTGTTTGCTTATACAGAAATTAATCGAATAAGTACCAAAAAAAACTAAAGATTCGTTCATGATACAATTGGGGAAAAAAAATACATTTATGCTGTTAGCATGTACAAAAATATGTATAAAACCTCCAGAATTAATATGTAGCATAGCACCGTTGACCATACTTATATATCAGGGAATAATTAACGTATAACTTATTTTTTTTTAAAAAAAAATTATGTATAATTTTTTTTGGTGTAAATTATATATAATTTTTGTTTTCTTGAATTGCATGTCTCTTGTATTACTACTTACTAGTCTATGCCCATGTTGTCATGATGTGGAGCTCAAAAAACAAACGCTTCATATATATATATATATATATATATATATATATTGATAAAATAAAGTGGTCACAGCTTATGGATTTACAAAACCGGTGATTCGATAAGGTAAGAAAAAATCATGAGGTCGAAATCATTTTTTAAATGAAATTAACTAATACCCCAAATCTTGCTGATTATATTTACTGAAAAAACCTCCTATTTCAAGCTCACAATGTATAAGCAAAACACGACTAAATATCCCTAAATTCTTTTTTTTTTTGTATTTCATGATATCAGTAATAAGTACATGCACATTGTGAATACAAAAATTAAGTCTAAATAACTATATATAAAAATAAAAACCCTAAAACAATAAAGATAATTGGTTTAATCTAGAATAATTAATAAAGTAAATGATAAAATATTTAGAATATTTTTAAATATTTCAAACCCTAATCACAGACAATCTGTTTCTGTTTGAAAATCTTAAGACAGCCCAATCATACTAACCTTTTGTTGGCACTAAAATAAGCCAAAAGACCAACAAAAGGTGCGTTGATGTAAGTCGTCGGTTCCGTCTCACTAGCATTGTTCCGTCCTCCAACGAATTTGTCATCTACATTCGGCCCGCCGACTACCGCACCTACTAATATGTTGGGGTCCGGTTTGGGTGATGCAAAGATATTCCACCCTTCTAAACATTTGATGGCTTTGGGATGGGTTGCAATAGACGGCGAGGATGCTCCACGGTGGTGGATCTGCCGCGGATAATGGTTACCGTACCCGATCATGTAAGACATTTTCATTGGATTGTCTCCCAAAATGTAATCCACCTGCACCAGGAAAGTCTATATAATCCACTAGATTCACTATTATCGTAATATAAATATAGTCTAATAGGCTTCGAAATTAAAACTCGATCGCAAACTTTCGCAAAACCAACTATTTTTGTAATGCAGTATGTATACAAATCAGCTAACGTACCTGTCGTTTGGCCAAGTGATGGAAAGACTCTGGATGGATCTTGACACTACCACACTGGAGTTGTTGGGACGATTTAGAGAGGTAACCGGCGTAGGTGAGGAGGAGAAAAGACAATGCCACGGTGTTTTGGAGGATGCTGCTGCCGGGTTTGTAAAGAAGACCGCCAGGTGAGTAACTCATGTGTGGACCGGCGGTTTCCGGAAAATATGCACACATCATTTTCTCCGCCGTATCTCTATACGGGGCAATCTCTGGCACATTCTTCTCAAATGCTTCCTGTATCAAAAACAAGTTTTGTTCAAATTGCTTAGCTAAAAGTGAGATAATACCCATTCTGTTTAGCTTTACATCTAATTATCTTTTTTTTTTTCAAATTTATTCAATCAAACTAATCGGTGTTATCTTATTCTTGCTTGCAAGTGTATAGCATATCTATTGCGTATAATTTTGTGCTACTGTACAACCATTTTTTTGCTAAAAAACTGTACACTGTACAATCATAAATTGGATCTAACCTTGGCAACGAGAACATTGACACCCCCAACTTTGTTATCCCATCCAAACTCGTAGTAATTGAAATCTGCACCTAAAGAATGACGATTGTCCACTAAGTATTTAATGTAAGAAGCTTTACCGGTCGCCCTTCTCAGCCATGCAGCTCCCCATAATAACTCGTCCTATATAAAACAAATTAACAAGGTGATATTAAAAAAATTAACAGTCTCGTTCCATTTAATTTTTGCGTAAATATATTCGAGAGAATGCAATATATACCCCATATCCGTTGACACTACAATAAAACGGGCAAACAGCAAGTTTAACCCATGTATTATTGGTATAAGAGCCTCGATGTGAGTCCGCGTACTTGAAAGTTTTTAAAGCACCTTTTAGCAAACGTTGAGCATAACTAGGATCATATCGTTTGAACGCGATTGAAGCGGCCGCAAACGCAGCTGTGATTTCTCCAGCTAAATCAGAGGCCGGGTACCGCGTCTCCAGAGCATAAGCTGTTCGTGGTGTGTCCATATCCTCTGGTCTCTCCCAGCACTTGTGATCCGGTTCTACTTTACCCACCTAGAAATAGAATATTGTTACAAACACACACCATAAGAACATGATTAAGGGTAGAAGTCTTAGCGGAATATAAGAATCCGTCTCTTAATTTTTAACTAAAAAATTAAGAAACGGCTTTTAAATAAGAACTCTCATTAATCATGCTCTAATCAATTTCTCAATACATGACCGTTAGTTTATTTTTGTATTTATTTGGGACAAAACAAAACAAATAAACGAAGTAATAATTGATACAAACACATAAAATGCGTTAGGAATCTAACATCTAAATCAGATGAAACTTAAAAGAGTTTATATAAGAAACATTAACAAATCCAACCGTTATTTATTGTTTTTTGTTCATGCATGAAACTATATCGCATATGTTTGTTTTGCGTTAAATAAGTGACAATATGTTACCGCCACGTACATGCACGAAGATCCGATTACGAAGTTGCGAAACAGTCTTAAGGAGATAATCGGTTCCCCACCGGAGAGCGACAAGATTTTCCCGGAGATCTGCCGGGGACATGTAATTTCCGAAGTCGACAGCGCTCCAGGCTAGCATCGTAGCCGAAAACGCCATCGGAAAATGGAACTTCACGTTGTCGCCGGCGTCATAGTAACCGCCAACGAGGTCAGCATTGAGGTTCTTGCCGTCGTTGAGTGCAGAGTCACGGCGCCACGTCATCCTCTGTTCTCTAGGAAGATATCCAGAGCGTTGACCTTCAAAGAAGAGGATTGACTTTTTGAGAGCATCGGAGTAGTTGTGAGAGATCACCGTTGGTAAGAAGACGAAGAGGAGATATATGGTAGAGCAAATCGATGGCTTCATTGAGTTTTTTTTTCTTTTTTGGTTAATATATTAGAAATGATTAAATAAGACGATTTACATAAGCTCCTTGCGGTCTTTTATTATGGAATTTCCTGCTTCTTGGTAATAGTATTGTATTTGAAAATGTTTTAACTTATATATCATAAAAATAAAAATAAAAAATTTGAAAAAGGGCATTCATCATAAACAATAAATATTTGCTTCTTTAATCTTCCCCTTTCTAGTTAATTAATATAGACCTATATATCTAAGGTGTTTATTTTTAAATTTAATATCTAGATAATAATAAATTGGTAACAAATCTTTATTATTAGTGTATTAGTGAAGAAAAGACGATGAAAGATAATTTTTTGATTTAGTTCAGTGATATTATTTGAGTCATATTTAGTCAAAAACTATAAATTATTTCCACATATTTAATATAATAATTAAAAAATTTCAGGACAGATAAAACCATATTTACGATGGTTAAATTTGTGGATAAGTTTACATATTATTAAATTAGAAATGGTTTTTATAATGGCTATGAAGTTATATGCCAAGCCTAGACTGCTTTGTCCACATCCCGTCACTCGTCAGCTCAATGACCAAATTAATATACAGTATGTTCTTTCCAAATGTCTGTTGTATTATTCGATTAAATTTTGAGAGTCTAGAGAGGAGAGTTAATACTGTGACAAAAAAAAAGAGTAGAGTTAATTATGATCTTTTCTAGTCGAGATCCTTAATGATTTAAAATGTTCTTTTTAAAAGTAAAATAATTATTATAATGAAAATGTAAAATGTATAAAGTTAAAAAAAAACCTTTTGAAAGTACTATTTTACGATTGTGTTTTGGAAAATGGAAATATAACAGTAAAATAAATTAAATAAGTGACTATGTTCTTTTCTCGTGTCTTTCTCTGAATGGTGGAGAGTCTAACTGCTGAACTTAAAAAAAAAACATTTCTGAAAACATATTGATTTGTATGTATTGGTTTTGTACATTCCAAATATGGAAAAGGAAATTGAAATCAAGAGAAGCTGGGATTGCTTTTAAAGTAGGCAAAGACACCAACTAAAGGTGCATTGATGTAAGTCGTGGGCTCCGTGTCGCTAGCATTTGTCCGTTTACCAATGAATGAATCATCAACGTCAGGCCCGCCAATCACAGCTCCTACTAGAATGTTGGGGTCTGGATTGGGTGATGCGAATATATTCCATCCTTGTACGCACCCGAACGCATTCCTATGAACCTTAACAGACGGTATAGACGCGCCACGGTGGTGGATCTGTGTCGGGTACTGATCACCGTACCCAACCATGTATGACAACTTCATTGGATTATCTCCCAAAACGTAGTCCACCTAAAAAAAGAAGAAGAATACATAGATAAAACTTTGCTGAATCTGTGAAAACATAAGCTCCCATTTTTTTTGACTTAAAACATAGGCTCCCATTGGTCTGAAAAAAAAAGCAAATGATCTTGCAATTTTACATATATAATTATATGACCAGCTAATATATATACTACCTGTCGTTTGACTATGCGGCGAAGAGAATCCGGTGGAAACTGGTGGTTACCGCAGTTGAGTTGTTGAGAGGATTTAGAGAGGTAATCCGCGTAGGTAAGGAGGAGGAAAGACAAAGCGGCCGTGTTCTGGAGCTGGCTACTGCCCGGTTTGTAGAGAAGACCGCCGGGTGTATAACTCATGTGTGGACCAGAGGTTTCCGGAAAAAATGCACACATCATTTCCTCTGCCGCATCTTTATATGCTGTTAACGCAGTCACATCCTTCTCAAATATTTCCTGTTCAAAGAAATTGACGAAGTTTTTGTGGATTTCTTTAGAAAAACTTTTGACTCTTCTCTCTCTTAATTTCTAATATTTTTTCTTTATTTTTAAATCTAAGATACCCACTAAATCCTACCGTTAGACATGCTCCAAAAGCATTTCCAACGATGATTTCAGGAAGTGTTATAAATATTTTAAGAAAAAAAAAATTAGGAGAAAGAATGGAGAAATTTTTTTATATCAAATTTTTTTAGAATCCCACTATATTTCCACATAACACTAGTAACTTATATATTGGTTTGATTTTATTTTATAAGTAACTTGTAATTATCTGATTATAATTTATTAAAATATTAATACATTTTTTCGTTTTAGAAATTTTTTAGAGTTCTTATTATTGGAGTTGCTCTAACGTTTCTATATAGTTTTCTTTTTTTTTGGTAAGATATAGTTTACGTTCTTCTTAAACTGATGAAATAAATAAATAAAGATATCAACGGTTATGTTTTTTATATGATCGGTTTTATTTTGACCTTGAAGATTATTTTAGAGAATTGGATCAAACCTTGGCAATGAGAACATTTACTCCACCATATTTGTTGTCCCAGCCAAACTCCAAATAATTGAAATCTTGACCGAAAGCTTGACGATTGTTCACCAAATACTCTAGGTAATAATCATTACCAGTCGCTCTTCTCAGCCATGCAGCTCCCCAGAGCAACTCATCCTATTTGAAAATAATATACACAGTTTATATGAAACTGAAACCGAGAGTAGACCTATTAAATTTTATTGTCATCACGATAATATTCAGGAATAATCCAAGGTATACCTTATATCCGTTAACACTGCAGTAGAAAGGGCAAACGGCTTTGTTTACATTTGGATTATCAGTGTAACAACCTCTATGTGAATCTGCGTACTGAAATGTTTTAATGGCTTTATCCAGCAACACTTCAGAATATTTAGGTCTTGATTGTTTGAATGCAATTGAAGCGGCTGCCATCGCTGCAGCGATTTCCCCGGCTAAGTCGGAGGCTGGGTCTGGTGCATCTAAGGCGAAAGCAGTTCGTGGCGTATCCATATCTTCAGGCCTTTCCCAACAGTCATGGTCAGCTTGTGTTTCACCTACCTATACCATATTACCTACAATGTTAGTCTGTACGGCGCATATATTTTCATCAAACTCTGTGATTTGCTTATAAATTTATTATATATCAGGAGAAGAAACTAATCAATAGAAATTGATTACTTCTAGTTTTCTACTCACTGTCAGTGATGATATACAATTCGATTCTGCCATCATAATACACCTTGGAGTTCTATAATATGTTTCCTTCAGATTTCAAAATATTATATATGCATGGTTATATACACTATAGTTTTGTCAAAAAAAATAAAAACAAAAAGATAGATAGATACTATAGTCTGAAGGAAACGTTACGTATTTATGATGACAGAATCGAATCGTATATCATCAAGACTCTTGGTAAATGCAATTTCTACGTAATATACACTATACCCAACCAGATTTTAAACTAAAAGGTATATATTCCCATCGGTTTCCTTTTTTTCTACTGTGAAATTACTAAAATAACGGATAACGCACGACAAAAATGGTGAAAATCAAATTCTTGATAGCTTTATGTATTGGTGAATATACGTGAACGTGATATAAAGAGATTATATTTTTGCGCAAACATAAAAAGAATACTATACTAAGTGTTACTATTTCTATAGATGGTGAAAATCAAATTCCTGATTACAGTAGATATAACGACGATGCATGGTGGTTTATTTGTACGTACTTGGACGAAAATGCGATTAGGGAGTTGTGAGACAGTCTTAAGGAGATAATCAGTAGCCCACTTGAGAGCTATGAGATTGTGTCCCAAATCATTCTGAGACATGTAACTTCGGAAGTCGATGGCGCTCCAAGCAAGCATCGTGGCCGTAAAAGCCATTGGAAAATGAAATTTAATGTTGTCTCCGGCATCGTAGTAACCACCAACGAGGTCGGTGTTGAGGTTCTTGCCGTCGTTGAGTGCAGAATTACCACGCCAGCTCATCCTTTGTTGGTTGGGAAGACGACCGGAGCGCTGACCCTCGAAGAAGAGGATTGACTTTCTCAGTGCATCGGAGTAATCGTGAGGAATGGCCGTTGGTAGTAGGAGAAATGCGAAAACGGTTAAAATGAAAAAGGATGGTTTCATCTTTGAGAAAACGAATTAAAATTAAGGGCCTTGTGAGATTTTGCTTTTTGGCATTTAGTTTTGAGGGTTTACGGTTCGTATTTATGGAGCTATACGACAAGGTTGGTAGGGATTCTCAAAATAAGTTCTAACTAATAGTATAATATCACATTTTAAAATATTTGATTTGTATAATTAATTCCTAATAACTTCTAAGTTTCTTTTTGTCTGAGAAAAGATAATTAGTACTAAGTTCTGGTACTTGTATAGGTAGTTGGTTACTTTGGTAAGTCACCGATACGTATATGGTTGGTAAGGATCCATCCATGCATGCATATATTAAAACATTCTCAATTTCTTACAGTTATGTACAAGAAATCTTCTAGATCAGTATCTTAATAATTTGTATATACCTTAATTTTTACATAAATATCTTTGAATTTATTCACTTTATCATTTTTTTTCTAATTCCAACCTTAAAAACAATAGTGTTCTAGTTTATATATATATATATATTCAGATTTGGCAAATTTGATATAGCTATATATTTTTCTTAGATTTGGAAAATCCGACTCAAGAGAATTGTGAGGCTAAAAATATAAAAAAGCGAAATCTGAATGTTTTGATGGATTGGATAAGATGCAATTTTTCCTGGAAGACCTCTCAAAAAAAAAAACTATCCATTTACAGTATCATTGTTCTGTTTCATAAGACAGACCATGCCCTTTTATTTCTCTATACACAACACCTACATTGTTCTGTTAATTTTATTATATCATTTTATCTTTTATATTTTATTCTAGAAGCACAAATTTGAAAAACACACAGCATCTGTAGTTTTAGTTTCCACAATTGTCGCGTTATATATTTTCTCGAAAAATCTTACTTCAAGCATATCCAAACTTTTTATACATATCCAAACTTAGTTTACCAATATTTATATACCCAAATCATAATTTAATATACATTTCATTTATTATACAACTAACGCTATTATGAGCTTTAGTTGCGGGGTTTCTTTCGATTATTCTCCTCCTGTTTTATGGCATAACATCCAATTACATTTTGTTGACTTTAGTTGTATCAACGAATCATTTCTACAATCAAATTCCTATAAATTATACGGAATGATTATAATTATTACCAAATAAGTATGGACACACAACAAACCAAATCAAATTGATATTATTTTAATTTTTAAATATTTTGGTCGACATGCTGAAGTTAGTATTCAACGTGTACATATGTATACCTCGAGATGCAAAAATAATTAAAACTGAAAAAATAATTTATAAAAATAGGAGTGATACATTCTCCTCTATATATAAAAATATATTCCAGGTACAGGATAAATGTATAAACAAAGAGTGATGTAGCGACCTCAGAACTCTATAATCAAGACACAAATAGTATATACTTGTTGGTGTATTATTGAAATTCTCATTATCCATTGGTTACAATTATGGTCAACAAAATTTTATGCTGTTGATCTCCAAAAAAGTAATAGAAAAATCCCGCAACTAAAACTAATGATAGTAATCGGGTCGTCTTTATATTTATTTACTACAAAGTACGAGCACATATTTATATTAAAAAAATGATTTTTTATTGTAGGCATTAGAAATTTACATTGCATATGGGATATGGGGTGGCATGGCATGATGGTACAAATTTGATGTTTGTACGTATTGTAGACTGGACCGTATCAGAAAAGAGCAAGTGGTGTGTAACTCATTACCGAACATAACCGTAATTAGTTACTACATGTCATTGTCAGGAATGTCTCCCTTTGTTAATGGGTCACGAAAGGCTTTTTGAAGCCCATTTACCAACATACCCAACTGCTGAGTTAGTTTTGTGTGTTTTCGAGGAGGGTGTCACACTGGTTCTTCATTCGCCGCACGCCGGATTTGTCGAACTGCTGACAGTTTGCTTGTCGGGAACTTGGTTGTCGTCGACGCGAAGTAGGTACTAACGGGGAAGATTTGTAAGAATGCAGTTTGGTTAAGTTTTGGGGTTTAGTTAGTTGTGAGAATCGTTGTTAGGGTTTAAGCGCATCTTAAGGAGTGATTTTTTTTTTTTAATCAAAAGAGGAGGATGTTCCGTGGTTCTTTCTACTAAGACACACTTTGCATCTCGTATTCACATCAATTGAATGATACTTTTTTTTTTTTTTACTTCCGTTTACGATTTCCCGATTTTTTGTTTTGTTTTGTTGCTAAGAAGATAACGATTTTGGACAGGAGGAGTAGGAATCCGATGGCCAGAAAGATTGCTTCTGATCGTTTTACTTACCGTGATGATCCTTACCGAAGAGATTCACATCGAACTTTCAGGTTTTTCTCTCATCGGAACTGGCATTTCTCTTAGTATACTTCACTCTTAGCTTAGCTTAGCTGTATACTGAGAAGAAACTTTTCTCAGAAATTAAATTGTTTTTTACTGATACATGCTTCTTCCTTGGCTACATTTAAAATTCTGTCGCAGTAGCCAAAGTAATACGTGCAATAATTGTAAGCGACCTGGTCATTTTGCTCGAGAGTGTCCCAATGTCTCTATCTGCCACAACTGTGGCCTTCCTGGGTAACCCCTATTCTCTCTTTCTTATTCTCTCTTTGCATTTGTTCTTCACGTTAGATTGTTATGTGAAGTTCTTGCTTCATTTGGTTGCTAATATATTTATATTTTACTTCTTTGTATTCTCTTTTTGTGGCCAACATTGATAATTAATATAAGCCTTCTCTTTCTAAAACAATCGATAGGCACAATTTATCAGAATGCTCCACGAAGTCTGTGTGTTGGAACTGCCGTGAACCAGGTCACATGTCTAATACCTGCACCAAGGAAGGCATTTGTCACAGCTGCGGTATTGCCGGACACCAAGCTAAAGACTGCACCGGTCGCCACCTCCCTCCTGGTGACCTCAGACTCTGCAACAACTGTTACAAACAAGGTCACTTCGCAGCTGATTGCACTAACGAGAAAGCCTGCAACAACTGCAGGAAGACGGGTCATCTAGCTCGTGACTGCAGAGACGATCCTGTCTGTAATCACTGTAACCTGTCTGGTCACCTTGCTGTCAGATGCCCTAAACCCCATGTGTTAGCACAAGAGCGAAGACCACGAGGGATCAGATCCCAAATCAGGGAGGAGGAGGAGGTGGTTTGCAGGAATTGCAGGCAAGTGGGTCATATGAGCAGAGACTGCAGGGCTAGGCTGATGATATGTCGAAACTGTGGTGGAAGGGGACACATTGCGTATGAATGCCCTTCTGAGAGATTAGTGAACCACCACCACCACTACCCCTCAAGGTACTAAGTAGCTTTTGCCTATTTGCTAATCGATCTAAGTGTTCTTCTCATGACAACCAGAGTTGATGTATGATTTTGTTATGACTCCTTCCTTTCTCGTTATTTTAGACCTGACCCATCCGGTTAGTCTGGACCGGCCATGATTAAGAAATTACTACTTCTTTATCAAAATGAAGATCCGGATCAAGATCACATTGTATAATTTAAATAGCTTTATTCTCTGTCACATTAAGCTAAAGAGCAAAGTTTTTTAAATAACAAACACCACATTGGATCACATTGGATCAAGATCCGAATAATTTAAATAGCTTTAGTCTCTTAAGTGACAACAACACATTGTATAAGGAATCAATCATTAAAAAACAGCAAACAGTCGATATAAAACAGTATCAAACAACACGCATTTCAAATCACCATCGGGCATTTTAGCCGGTAGCTCGGAACGGCGATGAGCCTGGTGGCTCTAGGCGCGGTGAGACCGAACATGTCAGTCATATCCAGATCACCGGAGCTAACTCCTTCAGGCAACTCCCAATCAAAAGAATGGAGCATGTGCGCCACGGCGAGCTCCATAGCATAAAGCCCCAACTGCATACCCGGGCACGATCTTCGACCCGACCCAAACGGCAGAAACTCGAAATCACTACCTTTGAAATCCGGAGCTCTGCTATCCATAAACCGACCCGGTCTGAACGCATCAGGCTCGGACCACACCGATCCGTCTCGCCCAATCGCGTACACATTGATCATCACCCGAGAGTCACGGGGAATAGAGTAGCCGGAGACGACGGAATCCGCCGCCGCCTCGTGGAGGAGAAGCGGAATCGGAGGGTGTAGCCTCAACGTCTCTTTCATCGCGCATCTGAAGTAAGGAAGGTTCTCGAGATCAGATTCGTGAAACTGACGGTTCAAACCGATGACGTCAGCGAGTTCTTGCTGCAGCTTTACGAGTTCGTGAGGATTCTTCATCAGCTCCGTCATGGCCCATTCAATCGCAGACGCCACCGTTTCCGTCCCGCCAAACATCACATCCTAAATTTAAATCATTTCATCAATAAAATATGACATTAACATATTGTTTTTGTATAATTAATTTTCATTAGTTACCATGACAAGGGCTTTGATGTTATCTCTTGTGAGTGTAAATGAAGACAGTGAATCATTAGATTTGCCACCGCTTTCGCCGCTATAAAACGCCATTAGTTCATCGACCATGTCGTCCTCCAATCCATCGTCCTCTTGTTTTCTCAAATTTTTCTTTTCGATATGTGCATCGATGATTCTGTCTATGAACCTATCCAGCGATTTCCTAGCGTTTTCCAACCGCTTGCTGAAATCGCGGTTACTAAACCATTTCATCCACGGTAAAAACTCAGTGATATCAAACGCTCCAAAGAGTTTTGAGAACTCTTGTAGTATCTTGACGAATTCGTCTTGACCGTCGCGAGCGAACGACCCAAACGCGGCTCGGTACGTTATGTTCCGCGTCAAAGCAAATACAAGCTCACCAACGTTAACCGGTGAACCGGTTTGTTTAGTCAAAGTTTGAACCATCGTATTAATTTCGTCGCGAACCGAGGCCCATGATTCGGCCCGTTTTCTGCTAAAGAGCTTCATTACGCAAACCTTCCTCATCTGACGCCAGAGTGGACCATAGTTCGCAAACGCCATATCCGCCCGGTTGTAAGTGAGATATGAAATCGCCACGTTAGCTGGCCGGTTTGCGAAAACCACATCTTGAACCTAACATAGCTCAAAGTTTGAAAAACTAATGTTGTCTTACAAAAAAAAACTAGAAATTCATTGGTATCCTATCCAATTGTTAGAAGAATATTTAAATTATCAAAACAATTTCTAAACCGTAGAAAATCACATACCTGAAGAATTTCACGGGCCATCTCAGCGGTCGAAGCGGCCACAATATGAATTCTACCCATTTGAAGGTGTAAGAGACCACCGTATTGTTTGGCTAACTCGGCCAAACCACGATGATTCAACTCATTCTTTAGTTTCATGTTACCGATTATTGGATAGCCGTTTGGACCAGGTGGAAATGGATTTTTACGAGCTAACAAAACTCTACCTAAACACCAAAGAAATATAAGAACTACATATAAAATTGGTGAGCAAAGCAAACAATCCATCTTTTATGTTTTTTTTTTCTTTCTTTCCGATACAGATTAAAAAGATGGTGAAGAGGTTTCTGGTATGGTTATATACACATGAATCTGGCTGTATATTATGTACTTGATTGATTAGCACATACAGATGTGTATGGTAAACAATCTATACATAAAATGAAAGATTTGTTTCCGTTTTGGGTATCTAATAGATGAATCAATTTGATAATTTATTACCTTAAAGAAGTCAATAGTCAATATCCGAATAATCAATATCGCGATAAGGATAACAATATGTAGTTTGAATAGGAAATCTACCAATGGGAGAATTCAAGATCTATTATTATAAAGATGAGTTTCCTCTCTTCTTAGACATGCCACATGGGATTCCATATCATTAATTCGGAGGCTGAGAGCGCGACACGTGTTCCGTGAAACCAAAGATCAATATTTCATTAATTCTTGAGTTTAATGGGTTTTATGTGTTTGCTACGGTCCAAATACATCTTTTCCAAAAAAAAAAAACTGTATACGAAACTTGAAGAAACTGGCTGTCGAGCAACAATTCCCGTTCAGTCAACTGTCAATAGAAATCCAACGGTTTCACCGTGACGAACGATTCCGATCAATGTCAGTTGGAAGCTGAATAGACTTCTTTAATCTGGTGCCGTTACGGAAATTCCCGTTCAGTCAACTGTCAATAGAAATCCAACGGTTTCACCGTGACGAACGATTCCGATCAATGTCAGTTGGAAGCTGAATAGACTTCTTTAATCTGGTGCCGTTACGGAAATTAACTTGGTTCATGCATCTTCACTAAAATTTACATTAATACAGTTGGAAGCTGAATAAACTTCTTTAATCTGGTGCCGTTATGGAAATTAACTTGGTTCATGCATCTTCACTAAAATTCACATCTATATATATTCTCTACTTCTCGCACGATCTCACATTCAATGAATCCATTCATTCATTCCTTTGTGTTAATCCTACATTATAAATATGAAAGTTTTCTTCCAACATAATCATCAGTTCATTTCTCTTAATAAACAACACAAAAAAGTGATGAAATTTTTTTTGTTAAGCCCATGGTTTTGCTTAACGGATTGTGACAGAAAAGTGATAAGAAATAGAAGAAATAAGATGAGAAACAGAGAACAAGAGAAAAGAGGAAGATGATATAAGAATTGAGAAAAAAAAAATTAGTGAACCTTTTTTAAGAGATCTAGAACTAATACGATATGAAAAACAATAGTTTCAAATATATATATATATATATATATATATAAATGTTTCACAATTAATAAAGCTGAATCATTTACTTTCGTGATGGTATTTTATCAAGAAAAGTTATCTAAAAATTTAACACTATAATTTTTAAAGTTTTATTAAGTATTCGACATTTTCATCATCTTATTATTTTAAACCAAATTTATTGGTAAATTATTTAATAATGCAGAATTTGTTTTTATCAATATTTTATTTTAGGTCTAACAAAACATGACATCAATCTAAAATAATATTTTAGCACATAATTGATAATATAATATCAAAGACATAAATTTTAAAAATATTCATAAGAAAAAATATAATTTAAGATTTTTGTATTAAACATTTTTTTACTTATTATCAAAATTATCATAACTACAGTAGAATAAACAAAGAAAATTTGTAAAATTATTATGTATTCATGAACATTTTAATATTAAGATGATCATGATCTATAAAAAGAATAAAAAACATACACAATAAAAGTTAATATCACCTTAAATTTCAAATAAGCTAAACAATTTAAAATACTCTTTAACTGATATATTTATGTATTTTCGGTTAGTAACACGTCCGTAGAGTGAAGAGAGAGAGAGAAAGAGAGAGAGAGAGAGAGTAAAATTATGTTAATAGTAAAAATTAGTTGTTTGGTTAATTTTAAATTAAGAAAATAGTGTATCTCATGTAAATCTTTTGCAAATGTAAACCTAAAACACAAACCACAAATCATATAAAAAATAATAATCTTGATTACAAGTAAAGTATATCCCGCCCGTAGGGCGGGCCGACCCTAGTTTACAATAAAGATCAATAGATCTAAAGGGGTCGAGAACTAATTACAAATACTCATAAATTTATTTAATACTGTTAGTTTTTTTTTTTTTGATAAATCCTATCGGGCTTTGATCGGTCGGTTCCGAACACTTAGTACTAAAAGTGTATCACAGTGCCTAACTCGAGTTTGGAATACATTCCGACTAATTTATATACAAATATTCATAAATTTATTTAATATTGTTAGTTTGTAAATGATGTGAACGTAGATTTTCTAGTCAAAGTACGTGTCGAACATTTGCTAGCAGTGTCAGTTGATAATACTTCTGATGGAACCAGATACCGTGCATAAGTTTGGGCGTGAGAGATCAAAGACGTGAGGAAATGAACTTCTAATATTTCTTTAGTATTGAAAAAAGAAAAGAGAACGTATGAATACAGGCAAACGAAAAAGAGCGTGCATGGTTACGCTTTCTAAGACCAACTACGTAGCTTTCTCAAGATTTACATGACAGATACATGATACAGTTATCTGAGTTTGAATACAATAAACAATTAAACATATGCAAATATAGAGCAGGGGGATTCGTTGGTAAAAAATCGTTAATCAGTACTATTAAAAAGATGAATTAATAATTAAGTCTTCGTTGAGGTGTGACGGCCAGGTACAATAGTATTATGTAATTCATATTGTTGGATATCAACCCGCGTATTCATTTGAGCACACAAGCTGATACGGTCCAACAACAATGGACGGAGTCTAAGGAATGAAGAAAGCAAAATTCATTTTCGATGATTATTTAAATAACGAAAACAAGAATTCTAAACTGGAATAGAAATATAAGATGATGATGTGGCTTGATACTATTCTTTAATGAAGCAGGTAGGGTGGTCTCCAAACGCAGTGGCCTTAATCTGATCAGAGCCTTGATGATCAGACCGCAACTTGGCTTCATCGCATTCATAGCTCACCGTTCCTTTCTCTGTCTCCTCTCTACAATCGGTAAGAGACAACCGCGATCCAAACTGAACTTCATTCCTCTCTTTGATAGCGTCCATAATCTCTTTCCCAATCGCGCCGCTCAAATCTTCTCCTGTAGCAACCGCAGAAACGGTAAGAAGCTGAGGCGCGCCTAGTTCGAGTTCGTTGTAACTACCAAACCATACATAAGATACGAAAATCAGTAAGAAAATAATAATATTAAACACGGTTTCGAAAAACAAGAAAAATCATTATTAGTAACCTATGGATAGAGGAGGTAGCAAGAGTGACATTCTTGTAAAGGAAAGAAGCTTGAAGGCTTCCTTGAAGACATATATCATTACCAACAAGTTCTTTAGGGACTCTTATCAGTAAATCCCATCTAGCACTGACTAGAGGAAGATAATGAGTGCTACTCTTATTATTCTTAGGCTCGGCCGTGAAATCCATAGAAACTATTTTGATCTTGTGGTCTGGTGTTGTTGACAAAGCTGAAACGACAGAGTTAATTAGGAGGAAAAGTATGACAACAAAAAAGATGGCGCTGCATGTTACCATCGCCCTTTTCTGTTGTCTTATCTCTTCTGGTGTCATCTTGGGATACATTGATTTGAGCTGCTCTTCGAATGTTTGTGAGCTCATTGTTTTAAGCTTTTACTTTTACAGAGGAGAAAGCAAAAAAAAAATGATGAGAGAGAGAGAGAGAGAGAGCTTTTTTGATTTAATCCATCCTATAACGATGAGTATTTATACCTAGACCTAGCTTACACACCACGAGATTTATTTGTAGCGTATCTAAACGGTATCGAAAAATCTTGGGTAAATATTTTCTTTTTTTTTTTTTTGGAACACAACTTATAATTAATCATAAGAGTTATATGGCTGAGCCATCGGATACAAGGCATAGAGCCTGCTTAGCTAACTGATCAGCCTCAGAGTTGTCACCTCGAGGGATCCATACAAAACAACAAGAAAGAAAAACACTACAAATGATTCTGATATCCGCCACAATACCATAAATCTCTGGAGGCTCCACGAGAGAGTTTAGCGCCTTGATAAGTTGCGATGAGTCCGCCTGAAAGATGACGTGCTGGACACCCAGCTCCATGCATTTTCTCGCTGCACTTCGTAATGCCAATCCTTCCGCTATTAACGGTGAGTTCACAAGATTTGCTGCCTCCTTGAACTGGAGAGAAGCCTCTTTGTTCTTTGCTGTCCAACCCAGCCCTGCGTTCCTTGTCAGCCCATTCCATGCTGCATCCGTTTTAACCACCATACAGTCAGGTTCATTAGATTGGGCTCGTCTAGGGATGTGCGGCATTTTCTCTTCCTTAACTTGTGCGAGCAGCCATTCTCTGGCCGCAACTATAGCTCGAGTGCACACTTCTTCTGCTGAACTTATTTTGTTGTTGAAGATCATTATGTTCCGTGCTGTCCAAATAGACCAGATAATCCATGGCGCTAGCTGTCCCACTTCTAGACCCGTAGGAGGCAGGCATGGTATCTCAATAATTCTCATCCAATCCGATTCCAAATCTATCAATCCTCTCCTATCAACTTTCTTTGCAAATGGAGCAGATGTCCAGACATTCTTCGCAAAAGCACATTGAAAAAGGAGATGATTTATAGATTCGATTTCACCGCACCTTTTGCATAACGGATCAACCTTAATTTGTCGCTGCTTCAGTTTTTCACCCACCGGGAGCGCGCCTTTAAGGGCCTTCCAAATTAGGAGTTGGACTTTGGGAGCTGTCTTCAAATTCCAGACGCCTTTGTTCCAGTCTAGACGGTTTCGATCCTGTTGGTTCTCCGCCTGCTCTGTTCTAAGAGCAACAGCCGCCGCATAGCCCGTTTTCGTAGTGTAGACGCCATCGGTTGTATGAATCCAGCAGAGTCTGTCAGGAGCTCCCAGGGTACTCGGTTTTATGCTCATGATCGTATCAGCTATGAAAGGAAAGATCTGGTTAATCTTCTCCGCGTTCCACTCGTTGGATTCCCTACATCGGAGGTCAGCCACCATTAGTCCTTCGTTTCCTTCTGGGTGTGGCCCCATGGGTCTGATCAGACTTGAGGGACTCAACCAGGGGTCATTCCATGCATTAATTTGATTGCCATCTCCAACAGACCACCCCATATTTTGAACTAGAAGATCTCTGCCCAACAAAATGCCTCTCCAACCATGGGATTCTGTAGCTCGATCCGGACAGTGAAGAAAATCTTCATACTTGCAGTACTTCCCAAACAGGGTCCGCGCTAGAAGGCAGGAGGGGTTATGTAGCAGTCTCCAACTCAGTTTGGCGAGGAAAGCATCGTTGAAACAGAGGAAATCTCTGAATCCGAGACCTCCATTGGCTTTAGTTTGTGACATATCGTCCCAAGAAATCCAAGCCATTTTCTTTTCTCCAGAGTTGGTGTCCCATAAGAATCTAGTGACCGCAGATTGTATTCGTTTGCAGAGGGACACTGGTAGCTTAAAGCATGTCATGGCATAGGAAGGAATCGGTGTTAGGACACTCTTAATCATCACATGCTTGCCGGCCGTCGAGAGAAATCTGTTTGACCATCCTTTGGCCTTCTGCTTAACTCTATCCACGATTGAGGCAAAGAGGTCTTTCTTACGTCGTCCAAAGTGTTCGGGAAGACCGAGATATTTCCCTACACCCCCTTCGTTATAGATCTGCAGAGTATCTTTGACCACAGCTTTTAAGAAAGGCGGGGTTCGTCTTGAGAAAGATAGCGATGATTTCGTTGGGTTAATTGCTTGGCCAGATGCATTCTCATAGCGTATAAGGAGCTGTCTAAGTGCTTCACTGCAATCTTCGGTGGCATTGACAAAGAACATCGTGTCGTCGGCGAAAAGCAAGTGATTTATTCGAGGGCAGCCGCGCGCCACTTGAATGCCTTTCAAGGTCCCATCTTTTTGTGCTTTGTTACATAATCCCGAGAGAACTTCACTACACAAAATAAATATGTATGGTGAGAGTGGGTCTCCTTGCCGGATTCCCCTGCTCGGTTGGACCCTTCCTCTAGGCGAGCCGTTGATGAGGAAGGAATATGTCACAGTGGTAATACATTGCATGATCCATGTAATCCACTTTGGATGGAACCCCATCCTATGTAGCACTAGGGAGATGAATTCTCATTCCAGCCTGTCGTAAGCTTTGCTCATGTCGGTCTTGACTGCCATCGAACATCGTACCTCCGCTTCTGAAGTCTTCAAGAAATGAAGGACTTCATGAGTGATAAGCACATTGTCGGAGATTGCTCTGCCGGGAATAAATGCCGATTGGTTCTCCGAGATTATTGGTGAGAGGAGAGGCTGGAGTCTCCTTGTCAATATCTTGGAGATGATTTTATAGTAGACGTTGCACAGGGCGATCGGTCTATACTCCATGACTGATTGGGGTCTGTGAACCTTCGGAATAAGCCTGATATGAGTTTCGTTGATCCTGTCTGGGAGTGTTCCGGAGATGAAGAAATGTTGAATTTCCGAGACTATCGATCCGCCTACACTGTCCCAGTTGGAATGATAGAAGCTTGCAGAGAAACCATCCGGTCCAGGCGCTTTATCCGCATGAATAGAGAAGGCAGCCTCTTTGATTTCAAGTGCCGTGGGAACTTGAATCAGTTTGTCGTTTGTTTCCTCGGATATGACCGGGTCCAAGGCGTAGTTGACCGTTTCCTCGCTGTTTGTGTCTGAAGAAGAGAAGAGTTTCCCAAAATACGAGACTATAACTTGAGCGATTTGTTCTTCTTTATACACTGCTTTTCCTTGGTCGTCCTCAATGACCGCCAGAGTGTTTGCACGTCGTCTATTTTTAGTCACCGCGTGGAAGAATCCAGAGTTGCGGTCTCCGAGTCTAAGCCATAGAAGCCGACTCCGTTGTTTCCAGTATGCTTCTTCCGCAAGATAAGCTGCCTTAAGATCAGCGGAAATTTGCTGGATAAGTACCGTGTCATTCTTCTCGTCTGTCATCGCAGCCTCCAGCTCCGTCTGTTTGATTTCGATAGCAAGTCTGCTGTTTCGCCGTTGACTCTTATTCCAGGTGGAAATAGCCCGCCGGCTAGCTTCTATCTTTCCACGGACTGAAGAAAATTGGTCGTCCTCCCAGATTGCTCGAACTATCTCTTTGACTTCTGGATTGTCTTTTAAACGTCTGTCGTATCGGAACAGTCCATACCGTTTCTTTTTATGAGGCTCCAGCAGTGTCAGGAGCGGTTTGTGATCCGATCCCTCATAATTCATGTAGTGGCATCTTGCCGTGGGGAACAGTTCTGCCCAAGCAGTATTTGCAACGGCTCTATCCAGCCTGCATCTCACGAGATGTTCTCCCCTTTGTCCTCTCCAGGATAATGGATCCCCAGAATGTTGTAAATCGTACAGTTCACCTTCAGAGAAGAAAGTGCGAAGGTCGGTGAAGGACCCCTCTGGCCGGGCCGGTCCCCCAGATTTTTCGTCATTACTGATCAGATCATTAAAATCTCCGGTGACAAACCAAGGCTCATCACGGGTTTCGTTCATCTGAATCAGCGCATCCCAAAAGGATTTTCGACTTGCTCTGTTTGTGTCTCCGTAAATGAAGGATGAATAAAACAGCTTGCCTTCAAATTCAATTGATGTGTCAATCACATTGTTTGTAGCAGTAAGTACATCAAGCTTTACATTTTCTTTCCAGAGTAGAGTGAGACCTCCCGCTCCGGGACTAACGGGAGGAATAATGTGGTGAAACTCATACTGCAAGCCTTGGATCTTTGACAGTACTGTTTCAGTGGGATTTTTCGTTTCGGAGAGAAAGATGATATCCGGATCCGTGGTACGTTTGATCTCTCCCAACCTTTGAACTGTCTCGGGACTCCCTAACCCTTGACAGTTCCATTCCAAGATTTTTAAGGAACGAGAGGTGATGGATTGTGAAAATCCATCTTCCTCTTTGCCTTGTTTGGGATCATCGTGCATAGCGGTTGATTCTCTGAGCTATGGTTTGAGCTTGTTTGATGTGGTGATGTTCGGGATCCCCCTTCTCTGCTTCTTCCTTTAGAGTTTCCTTTTGTGCCAATGGGCTCTTTGGACGCAGGAGTTCCAGTTCTTCGTCTGCATGAAGTAGTCTTTTGCACTACTTTCCTTTTTTTCGCATTTGAACCTGACGCCTTCCCGGGACTTGATGCAGGTTTCTTTGGCCCTGGTGGTCTTCCAGGTTTACGTTTCGGTACCGATTTTGCCGCTACTCCTTCTACTGGTTCATTGGGAAGTTGAGGACCGAGTCGCAAGGTAGCAGGAATTCTAGGGGATTTCCCGGAGCTTTGATCATGGTGTTCATCCTCAGGTTGACCTCCTTCTCTAGAATCTAGAGGTCCCAGTCGCATCACAGCTGGGATTCTAGGCGATACCTCTAGTGTTTCTGGTTTGTTAATTGTGGTCTGATTTTCCAGAGCAGATTTGACCATTTGATAAGCTGTTTTTTCCACCTCTCCCTGAGCCTCAGCTTGGCGCATTCGCTCTTGTCTTGCTGCACTCTCTGTAGGTTCCGGATGAGAGGTATATTGTCTCATAGCCTCGCGAACTTCACCCATTGCCTTATCGATTGCTTCAAGATGTGTAGGATGCTGTAAATCCCGAGGAGGAACCCCTCCTTCGGCCGAACTGCATTCTCTTTTTGAGTGAGATGATGCATTGATTGCTTCCTCACTTCTGGTTTTTGGGGTGGCAAGTTTTTGGTTTGTAGTTTTCGCACAAAGCAGAGATGGATTATCTCTTATAGAAGGGGAGCTTCTGTTTACTGGCCTGTAGATGAACTCCCTTGAATGTCCATCGCTTATGTGATGAGGAGTTTGTCGTTTTCTCTGGTAGTGAGAAGATTGGTGGTGACTTTCTCTGTCCTCAGAGTTGTCTCGGGTAGTCTTCTTATACGGGTGATAGTGATCGCGCTGTCGGTTTTTCCCTGCATCATAATAACTTCGTCTTCCTCTGGAATAATCTTCGTAAGGGTTTTTGTGTGTGTCCTTCCCGTACTTCGAGTAGAGAGAGGATCGAAAGTCTTCATGTCCTGCTAGTCTCTGTTCTGCAGTGTCTTCTCCGCGGGGATGAGGTGTTTCTCCTTTCTCCTTTTCTATAAGAGCCTCTCTTTTCCTCGCTTTTGCTTCTAAACAGTCACGTAACTCATGATCGAGGCGGTTACACTCGGAGCAATGGCGCTCAAGTTTCTCGTAAACGAAGTGGGCAGTTACTTCACTTCCCCCTTTGTATTCGATGACAGATTGTTTGATCAGTGGGAGGCGTCCGTTTATATGAACTCTCATTCTTACAGACAGAGAGGTAATGTCTGCCTCTTCGAATACTCCTATGTCTTCCCCGAGTTTTCGGATGGTTTCTTCTGTCCAAAGATGCACCGGTATCCCTTGGACCTTAATCCAAAAGGGAATGAGAGATGGGAACTGAGTTGAGGTAGTTGGCTCCCATCGTTGGAGAATCACCATCCACCTTGCAAAGTGGTAAGGTCTTTTGTCCAAAACGGCGAGTAAATCAGACTCAAGCTCGAATTGGAATTGGAACATGCCTTGTCCAAGGTCTGCTCCTACCGGCTTCCGCTCTGTTTTCCAATGCTCAGAAAAGAAAGCTAGGAGCGCCCAGACCTTTTGCGCTGAGGGGTTTGTAACTCTCCCGATTAGGGTTAGGGAATGCTTGTGTGTCAGGTAAGCATTCTCTGTTTCTTCGATTTGGATTCGTGCTTTTCTAGGAGCTTGGTACAGATCCGTTGCGGTGCTTTTGCCTTTTTCCGCAGCTGATAAACGTCGAGTCGTCATGGTAGGGTTGATGATTCGGTTAAACCTTTAGCTCTAAGTGGCAAAGATTTAAATGCTTCCGAGTTAATGCGGCCTCCTTGATGGATCTGTAATAAATGTGGATGCTCCTTTAAGTCTTCTCTGCAAAGTTGTATAGAGGCAGTTAAAGCGAAATCTTTGTCTCATGTTTGTCGAAGGCGAGATAGAAAGAAAACGGAACCCCGTTTGAAATCTTTAATCTTGTATATGGGATGGGGAGCAGTCGGAAACGGAAACCCGTTTAGAAGTTCAGCACAGTAGATGAGCAGCTCAAGACGACGGCTGCAGAGAAAACAAAAAGAGAACTGTTTTGTCATGAGCAGAGCTTTCTTCTGTGGTATCGGATCCAGCGGTCGTGCCATTGATGAGTCTTCCCGGCGAGGTTGGAGGCGGTGGCGGTCCCTCCGACGACGGTCGGGGGAAGAACCCGGTGAATAAGCAGACAGGACTTTCAAATGTCCAGTGGTTTTAGGCTAAAAGAGGAAAGAATTCGAAAAAGCCAGGGGAAAAACCGGCGGTCTATAGCATACTTTCGAAGAGAGATGAGAAAGTCCAAAGGTAACTAATTTTCCTCGAGAAGGTCGCCTGGGAGGAAAAACCTTTTTTTGGTAAATATTTTCTAATTTACAATATTTTTTAAGATTATCGTACAAACACGGGACTATTATTTTGCAGAAAACTTCACAAAAAAATAAGAAGAAAAAAGGGAAAACAACACGTACGTGAGTAGTCTTTTTATATGTCGAAACGAAATAGAATGAGTGAGTGCAAAAAAATAAAATAAAAATCTCTATAATATTATCTGAAAAATCAATTTTCTATGTGTTGCCCTCAAGTTAATTTTCACAATAGTTGATTACATTGATATTTTTAATGAATTAATAATATTATATTTAAATACTATTATTGATTTTTTATTTAGTTTCTTTTTAAAAAATTTCAAATAACTTATATAATAAAAAAAGAAAACATTTATAATTTTTTTAAAAAAAATTAAAACGAAAAAATATGTATATATGATATGATTTAATTAAAAAAAAAGTTCACAAAATAAAAATATTCCAAATTTACAAGTTCACAATTTGCTTAAACTGTTTATTTTAAGATATATTGAAGAAAACAATTAACAATAAACATCTTTTGATCAAATAATTACAAAATATTTTAAAATAACATAACACTATATATTTTAACGAGATCCATATATTATATTTTGTCATTATTAAAATTATTTGATTTCTTGATATTAAACTTGCTTTTAAATTTTATTTTATTTTTGTGGAACTTAATATAACCATAATCAAAATACCAGAAAATCTAATTTTTAAGATTATTTAAATAAATTTCAGTTTATCATTTAATAAATCTAAGACATAAAATTATTTAGAATCTATAAAATATTTCTATTATTGTAAATATTGATATGTGTTCATAAGCTTCCAAAAATGTATTAGTTACTTATGTATGTAACTTCCTATAGATCATCGCTTTATTTTTTTATTTTTTTAAAGAAACCAACATATAATTTGATAAATTTTATAAAAATACATGCACATTTAATTATAAACGATAAATAAAGTTACTTTGATTTTACGTAACTATAATAAAAAGTAATTATACTTTAGTTTGATTTTGAAAGAATATATTTAACTCAATATACTCACAACATGAGTGACTCGACTAATCCAAATTGTATCTAAAATCATACATTTAACTACAATAAGAATATATAATTTTATAATAATAATAATTTCTTTTATAAATGTAAATTATAGAATGACTCAAAACCTATTAACAAATGAAAATAAAATATTAACCAACTGTTACAATTTAGTTTTTTTGTAAAATTTATATATATATATATATATATATATATATGCATGAGACTGTAGAATATTATCGTTATATTAATTATAAGCACAATATATCTTAAGTTATACATAATCTTCATCAAATATATTTACATATCTAAAACAACAACCAGCATAAATAAAAATAAGAAAATGAATTATAATTTTAATATATTTAAATTAAAAATAATATAATTAGATTCAGAGAAATAGATGCAAACCAATATATCCAAATTATAACTAAATCGACTATAAAAACAACAAAACCGACTAAATATAACATATCTAAAATCATATGTCTAATTAAAATAATATAATAGTTTAATATAAAATTTGCATACAAATTATAAATAAATTTAAAATTAAAAATAAATAAAATAAATTATTATAGTATATTTATTTTATAAATATTTATAAACATAAATGACAAAAAAAAGAGTTAAAGGGCTTCCTGTGTCGTGAAGAAGGAGATGGAGTGGAGAGAGGTGGCATCGATGTGCTTGTGAGTTTGTGAGTTTGTGACTCCGAACTTGTGAAATTATGATGACACAAACTAAACTGAGCAACTCTAGTCACAGACGTGGTATCTATTGTTTGGTCCTGAGAGAGGTTGGAGATATGGTGTGCGAAGGATCTCTTTGGTGCAAAATTGAGTGGTTCTATGCTATCATTACTGCTAAGATTTTTTTTTTTTTTTAAACTCTAAGCCTTGGATCATTTACATCATCAAAACCTTGTTGGAGCAAACCATGAGACTTTTATTAGGTCAATATAACCAACCAAAGAGTCAATCTTGTATTTTCTCCCTCCTTTGAGGGAATCCAAGTCTAGAGAACTTCACTATAACATTCTTTTAACTTTCCCCCTTATTTCATGTTCACAAAATGGTTCCAGTTTCTCAACAAATGGAGGATTTGGCTTACAGATCAACGAGAGACCGTGTTAGTGAGATTGTATTTTTTTTTTTTTTGAAGAAAATATGAAAAATGCATAGAAAAAGCAAAGAAGTAATCTTCTTAGGTGATAATAACAAAACAAAACAAAACGTAATAATAATAAATCAAGGGGTTGCAACTCTACTTCCTCCTCTGCGTCCACGTCCATCAGGTCGCTCTGAATAATCTCTCCTCTGTTATTATAACCAAAAGAAAAAGAAAGAAAGATTGAATGAATCTTAAAAAGTTGAAAAACCCACATACATACATATAGAGAGACAGCCATTTCTCTCTAAGGGGTTACTACTACTACTTACAAAAGGTCTAGTGGGTCGCGAGTTTGAGAACTTCTGTCTCCTTCTAATCAACAATCTCTCAACTTCCTTCTTCTTCTCCTCAGCTTTCATTTTGGTGGGACTAGGCCGGTACAATATCACCGTCCTCCCGATCTGGCCTACAGCAACTGAACCAGTGGCTTCCTCCAAATGCCTAACCGCGTCCTCCATCTCCTCTGGAGATGTCTTGCGTATCTTCACCTGTACTTCCAAAATGAAAGAATTAAAGCAGAGAGGCTCAAGCCTTTGTTTTTTTTTTTTTTTTTTGACTAATGCTCAAGCCTTTGTTTCCATCCATTTTTTCATATATCAACCATTCCTCTAACAAAAGCATACTGATATTAGAGAGAGTAGGTTTGTGAAAAGGTGATACCTTTAAGAGCTCGTTCTTCTCCAGAGTCTCCAGGAATGAGAAAACCACTGAATCTGTAACTCCAGATTTCCCGACGAGTTGACATTTCAATTTGTCACCCAGGCTATGCGCGTAAGAAGCCAGTTCCTTCTTCTCCTTAATCGTCAGCTTCAAACCCGAGCCACGAGCCTTCTTCTTCATCTTCTCTGTCTTATCCTCCTTCTCTCCTAAACCTTCATCATCTGCTTCCAGATCCTCACTTACTC
The DNA here is from genome assembly GCA_018703725.1 of Brassica juncea. Lineage (NCBI taxonomy): Eukaryota > Viridiplantae > Streptophyta > Magnoliopsida > Brassicales > Brassicaceae > Brassica > Brassica juncea. Next base: position 75,797,590 of record CM031936.1, on the reverse strand, counting down.
TCGCGGATACCATTCCACTGTCCAGCTCTTCTTCTTCATCTTCTTCTTCGTTGTAATCGTCTTCCTCGCTCTCTTCGTCTTCCCCGAGATGTGGCTCATCGATGGCAGAGAAGGATTTCGCTACGAGTGAAGAAGAAGTAGAGTGAAAAGGAAGAGGCTTTGGAGAGACTGATTGAAAGCGAGGTTTGTCACGGCGGCTTGATTGACAGGTTAAAGCGGAGAAGCAAAAGGGTCTGAGGAAGAGACCGAAGGACGACGGTGGTTCGGGAAGTCGGAGAAGGTTATGGATAAGATGGGTCGATGAAGAAGAAGAAGACGGTGGTATTCTTGTTACGCTCGCCATTTCCGCTACACTCTCTAATTAGTTTATGTGACGCCCCCCCTATATTTAAAGGATTTCTCATTAAACTCCCTTTATAGTTTTATTATTGCACAATTAAGCCCCCGTAAGTGTTAATTATTATGCTTAGTAATATGAGGCTTTTGCCACATCTCCGATTCAGGTTGCGCCGTGGTTACATAACGGCCCAAATTAAGCCCAGTTCTGACCGAATATAAATTGGCATTCTCAATTCTATTTTTCTTGTCGGCAAACCAGAGAATGCAACGATTTAGCCTAATAATTTATGGTATGATCTTTGCCCAAGTAATTCCCACTTAACAAAAATTTTTTTGTTTTTTGTTTTTACTAACACCAGGTATTGATTCATTTGCTTTTCTTTTACGACATATCAAGGGAATTTAAAGACCACACCACATGGCATGTGAGAATGGAAAAGCATGCACGTGAACCAGCTGTGCAATGAAGCTCAAAAAAAAAAGGTGAGTGAGAGAGCTATGACAACTACTTAAGCTTCGACAATCAGGCAGGCACTATGTATTTATCGCATTAGTGTACTCAATCCAATACATTTTTACCAATCTATGTCATTTCATTTACAGAAACATCATCCACTTCGAGTCGTAAATATCATCCTAATTTACATGTTCGCAAGAGACCAAGACAGCTTCCATTTATTGCAATTGATCTCACGATGATAAGTGTTGTCAATAATAGTAACTATTATTATTTAAGGAAGACACAAGATTCCACATGCACATGACACTGCTAAGCATTATATATGTGAATGAATACTTGACCGAAAGAGACTTGCTCGATTTTATTTCATTACTAAAGTAAATGCAACGAAACAGATTGTTTAAAGATTACAATGACTAAACGTTATGTATCTTGTTTAATGGTGTTTGTTGTTGGTATGTCAATTAGCGTTAGATGCTAGAGTTTTAAAAAAAAAAATTAGCGTTAATTGGTTAATATTACAGCGGTGAATCTGGTGATCGGTCTTAGTTGGTTTGATTGGGCATAGTAAGAGCGTTTGTGTCTACGTGTAAAGCTTTCATCAGAACAGACGAAAGGAGCAGCGATCACATGTGTGTTCAAAATCTAATCCTCCTTTTCCTCACCGTCCAATTACTCTCGCGTCTCCGTTCACTCTCCTCTGGTCCAAGCTCCCTATAATTTATTTATTTATGTGTGTGTTTCTAAGAAATAAAATATACAGAAAATGGTTGTTACGTAGTTTACAATGCAATGTACCCCGGTAAAGGCAGATCAATCTCCGTGTATGATTGTGTCGCATTTTTCAAGTTTCTGCATGTTCCTACGTTTAGGATAATATTGTTTTCCTTTGTAATTACATAAAATTTATATAATTTAAGAAGGATTATTAGCTTTTACTATTTCTGTTTATATAAAATTAAATCAAAACATAAATAGAAGTCAATTTGTTGATTTAAACATTTAACTTATTGCCGACAAAAAAAAACATTTAACTTATTTTTCCTATTTTTTTTTTACAATCAAATACTTATTTTTTCCTATTGCAACTGCGATTTTCTAAAATCATTATTCAAGGCGTTGCTCAAATCATATGCAGAAATAAAAGGGGGAACAGTGTAATATGGTCAAGCCATTGTTACTCCCGCTCGTCTCGTGGCTTGAACTAGTTTTGAAAACCATTGTTAATTGTGCGCGCTTTTTTTTTTAACTAGACTCGGTCGGTCACACGGTGGTCTTCAATATGTCACGTCAACACACAGTAAAATAAAATTATTTGAATAAATGAGTATATATATATATTTATTTTTATTTTGTCTTCCCCAAATTTGTGTTTTGTCGTTCTCCTCCTCCTCCCCCTGAATTATTTTCAACGACCACAATTAATAAAATAAAATATATGTATATTTTGGAAAGGCACAGAAAAAACAAAATTCAAAATCTGAAATTTCAACCTCCTCGTTTCTTCACCCAGGAAGAAGAGAGAAAGAGATCTCTCTCCATTCCCATCTTCTTCTTTACTCTCTCTCTCTCTCTACACCGCCTTCGCTTAAAGAAGACGAAACAATCTCTCTCTCTCTATCTTCTATTGTCTCACATTCTCTCTCTACGAAAGAAGGAGAGAGAAGAGAAGGTGAGAATGATTTATTCTGTCTCCAGCCATGTGAGCTCCCACTGACACATTCTTCCTTTCCCTTCTTCTGATTGAATTGATTCTTCTTCTCACCGATTCCGGGAGCAAATCTCCGGAGTTGACCTTCCCCCCCGAGTTTCTAGGTTAGTGGATGGATTCATCCTCATCTCGAACAAGGAGCAGCTCTCCCTTCTCTAACAATAGACCAGCAAGTCCCTCTTCTTCTTCAACTTCCTCTTCTCATCTTAGCAACCGTCTCATTCCCCGTTCTTCCGCCTCTTCATTTCCTAACTCCGGCGCCGGAATCGGCTCCCGATCTATGACTACCAGTCGCACTTTCTCCGACTATGGGCCAATCGGCTCCGAGAGCTTCGGAACTGGATCGTCTGTCCCTTACCCGTCGGAGGAGCTTCTCGGCGAGCCTATGGAGGAGACTATCAGCTCTGAGCGCGATAGTATTTCCGTCACCGTTCGTTTTCGACCATTGAGGTATATAAACTAGATCTGATCTCCCTACACCACAGATCTGTTGCAGAGATTGTTCCCAATTCGAATGGTCCTCAATTATTGAGATTCTAATTTTTTGTTTTTTTTTTTGTTTTCTGGGGGAATTTCAGTGATAGAGAGTATCAAAGAGGAGATGAAGTTGCTTGGTACCCTGATGGCGACACCATGGTCAGGCATGAGTACAATCCTCTCACTGCTTACGCTTTCGGTATTCTCCGCCTTCCAGCTCTATTTTTTTCATCTTTTCTGTGGAGATCATATCAAGTTAGTTTTTCACGAGTTAGTTAATATTTTTCCAAATCTGTTGATGTCAGATAAAGTTTTTACATTACATTGATTAACACTGATGAGTGAATATTTTTTCCAAATTTGTTGATGCCAGACAAAGTTTTTGGACCACAAGCAAATACTATGGACGTTTATGACGTTGCTGCAAGACCCGTTGTCAAGGCAGCCATGGAAGGTGTTAACGGTAAGGAGCTATTGCTGCAATTTTTTCAGTTAGACTAATTGGTGTCCAAGTAAGTTAGTATTTCTTGCAGCAAATCTTCTGACTCAGAGTTTGGCATTTGACAGGAACCGTTTTTGCTTATGGTGTTACAAGCAGTGGAAAGACCCATACCATGCATGTAAGTTGTTGTTGTTTTTTGGTTCCCTTATATACGTTTCCCTCTGATAATATACAGTTGGATATCAACCAAGTGGAATAAAATCTGATATTCCTTTTGTTTTGCCATTGGTTTGCAATATGCATAGGGTGATCAAGAATCTCCTGGAATCATACCGCTTGCAATAAAAGACGTGTTCAGTATCATCCAGGATGTAAGTGATCTTCATTTCTTTTTCTCCTATGAATTCATGTTTTCCCTAATTGGCTTCCTCATTACATCTCAGACTCCAGGAAGGGAATTTCTGCTCCGTGTTTCATATCTTGAAATATACAATGAGGTTAGTAGAGCTTTCCATCTTTCATTTATAACTCGCTAAGCCCTGAAAAGTACATTTTTAGATTGGGATTTGTTTTCCTGCTCTTATGCTTTATCACTGGAAAATTAAATTGATCACTCATCACCTTTTTGCTGTCGTCTGTCTACGGTTTTATCTGATTATTGTCCTTTTATCAGGTGATAAATGATCTACTGGATCCAACAGGCCAAAATTTACGAGTTAGAGAGGATTCCCAGGTTTGCTTTCTTAACAACTATGGAATGCTTAGCTTTCTCCATCTCTCTCTCACCCACACGTGCAATTTTATAGCATCATGGTCTAAATAGAATAATTTAGAACGAATTGGCTTAAATATTCATTCACATTACATCCTTCTTGTTATAAGAATTATTTTGGCTAAGTAAAGAGTGTAATTTCTAGGGCACTTATGTTGAGGGTATCAAGGAAGAAGTTGTTTTATCTCCTGGTCACGTACTATCCTTCATTGCAGCTGGAGAAGGTAATTAGAAAACTTGTCCTTTGGCACATGTTTTGATGTTCTGAACTCAGTCCCTTCTGCATCTCCTTAGTGTTGCTGTTGTTTTAATGACAGAACATCGCCACGTTGGTTCAAATAATTTCAATTTGATGAGCAGCAGAAGTCACACTTTATTTACACTGGTATGTCTTGAAGCTCCAAACTTGTCATAGTGTAACTTATTGCTCTTCTCAGTGTCTCTTCACGATGTTTGTTTGCTCTTACAAGTGTCTTTATTACATGTTTCAAGTCTAATTTGTATATGTTTGCAGATGATTGAAAGTAGTGCTACTGGAGATGAATATGATGGAGTTATTTTTTCTCAACTCGTAAGCGCTTCTTCGTTTATAGATCATTCATTTGTCAAGAGGGGCTCTAATTGTATATCTTTATCGTCTAGAATTTGATTGACTTGGCTGGATCCGAGAGTTCCAAAACTGAAACAACTGGATTGAGGAGGAAGGAGGGCTCATACATCAACAAGAGTCTTCTAACTCTTGGAACTGTAGGTTTCTTTTCTTAATTTGGGGGTGTCCTTCTATTTATCACTGTTTCTTAATATGTAATGGTTGCATGTCAATCAAAAGCATTGTTGCTATAATGCTGGACTTGCTAATAGTAACAACTTAATTAGCTTCTATATCCTATTGGTGTCATTAAAGAATCACAACAGAATTTGCAGTTGCTGTGAATACACTTGATTCTCAGTACATTTCTGTTTTTCTTGATCTATTGTGCTAGTATTTCTTGATGCTTGACTTTCTGACAAGTAGTATGCTGTCTCTTTTTTTTTTGTATTTTTTTGTCTGTAGATGGTAGCATCTTTAATGAACTTAAACCTTTGATGGAACGGCCTTTTACTTTAATTATTTCTTGTGGTTTTATTTATGAAGGTGATTGGAAAACTTAGTGAGGGTAAGGCAACTCACATTCCATATCGTGACTCTAAGCTAACTCGTCTTCTGCAATCATCATTAAGCGGTCATGGGCATGTTTCGGTAAGACTATTCTGTCTCTGGTGAATTATTTCAGATTTCACTGTATTGTTTTCCATGGTTGACTTTCCGAGGATTTTTATTGCTAATACAGTATATTTGTAGTACGCACTACGCAGTGTAGTCACGCTAATCCACCAAAACAACAGAGAAACTAATTCAGTATTTTGTTTTCCCTTTTAGCTCATTTGTACAATTACTCCCGCGTCAAGCAGTAATGAGGAAACTCATAATACATTGAAATTCGCCAGCAGAGCAAAGAGTATAGAAATCTATGCTTCACGCAATCAGGTGATCTCTTAGCATGTTTTACAACAAAGTACCTTGCTCTACACAAGGGTACAAGATCGAACTTCTGCTTAATGATTAATTTTTAATGTCCAAAAAGCAGATTATAGATGAGAAGTCACTAATTAAGAAATATCAAAGAGAGATCTCAATTCTCAAACTAGAACTTGATCAGCTAAGAAGAGGTATGCTTGTTGGTGTCAGTCACGAAGAGTTAATGAGCTTAAAGCAACAGGTTCGGACTTCCGCAGACCATTTTTATCCTGAATACATTTGCTGCGTTCCAATGGCAGTGACTGAACTACCTATATATATTATAACAGTTGGAAGAAGGTCAAGTGAAAATGCAATCAAGATTGGAGGAAGAAGAAGAAGCCAAAGCAGCTCTAATGAGCAGAATTCAAAAGCTTACCAAGCTCATACTCGTATCTACCAAGAATTCTAGAACTGGATATTCGGGTGACGTACCCACTCACCAGCGCAGTCTCTCTGCAGGAAATGATGACGTAAGTTGTCTTATCAAACCAGTGATATGTCCGCAATGACAAATTCTTGCCAATTGAGTGGTAAATAGTTCAAGTGATATTCAGTCAAAAAAAAAGTTCAAGTGATTTTATCCATTATGGGGTGGGCCAATTGAATAAGTTTTGGAAATAGTCCGTGTTGTTTATTTATTCTGGATAAGTACATATTTTGTTTAGTCAAGGCATCGTTTCTGAGCAAGTAATTTACCGTTTTATCTTTTCTTTTATTCTACTGTTGCATGTTTCTGCCTTATCTCAGAAGCTATTTCAAACACACAATGAGTCATTCTGTTTTTTTCTTTGCTTTTCAGAAATTCGCATCTCTGCTCGTGGATAGTGATAACCTGGGATCTCCATCTTCTACCCTGGCTCTTGTATCAGATGGCTCTTTAGGTTTTAACCACCGGAGATCTTCCAGCAAGTTGAATGGCGAAAACTCGCCTGGTGCGGAATTTACTCAAGTGAGTAGACTACCAAAGTTTGTATTGATTGTCAGATAGGGTATCTAATAGTTGAGGGATAATGGCTACATATAGGGTGTCATGACGCCGGATGAAATTGACCTTCTGGTTGAACAAGTTAAGATGCTTGCTGGTGAAATAGCTTTCAGTATGAGCACTCTAAAGCGTTTGGTGGACCAGTCCGTAAATGATCCGGAAAACTCACAAACTCAGGTAAAGTTACTTTTGATATTTGTGTACTCTGCCACCGAAAACACGTTTCAAAAATATTTTTGTGATTTTTAAAATAGTATTTGACTGTCTACCTGAGTGTCTATTTTACCTTGCTTAAGTAACTAACCTGCTAATTTATTCATACAGATACAGGATCTGGAACGCGAGATTCAAGAAAAGCAAGGACAAATGAGGGCTTTAGAACAGCTAATAATCGAGAGTGGTGAAGCATCAATTGCCAACGCATCATTGGTTGAGATGCAACAGGTATACAATCTCCACATCCCTTTACTGCGAGAAAATGACTTTGGACCGTTTCAGCTAAAATATCATGTTCTTTTGTGTGTTTCAGAAAGTAATGAGTTTAATGACCCAGTGCAATGAGAAGAGCTTTGAGCTAGAGGTGTGATTTATTCTTTTACTGAAAATACTGCCTTATTTACTACAAGAGACAAATCAAAAGGTTGCTTAAAGTAACCATATGTATAACCTGGTTCTACCTCTGGCACAGATCAAATCAGCAGATAATTGCATTCTTCAAGAACAACTACAGAAGAAGGTTGGTTGCATTTTTTTCATTTAAAGTTGTGCATTGTTCTCATCTTTTTTTACTCATTTCTTCTTGCTTACTATCTCATTCACCCTTTCGACATTGTTCTGCGAAAAAATTGCCTCTTACACACTTTTCTCAACAATGTAGTGTACCGAGAACAAAGAACTACATGAAAAGGTGAACCTTCTAGAGCAACGTTTGAAAGCAGTATCTAGTGAGAAATCAGCACCATCTTGTTCCGGTAAGACGGTATCCGGAGAGTATGCAGATGAACTAAAAAGGAAAATACAGTCGCAGGTAAAATCTACAAACATACATTCTCCGTTCTCGTAATCATGTCAGTGAATACCCGCGTGATAAATATCACGTAACGAAATTTGATCTTCTGTTTATAGTTACATTAAGTTTGTCTCTTGTTCTTACATAGACTTTTATGGCTTCTATTTTAGGAGATAAAGAACGAGAAATTGAAGCTAGAACATGTCCAGATCGTTGAAGAGAACAGCGGTTTACGAGTACAAAATCAAAAACTAGCTGAAGAAGCTTCATACGCTAAGGAACTAGCCTCTGCTGCTGCTGTTGAGCTGAAAAATCTTGCTAGTGAAGTAACAAAACTTTCACTACAAAACACAAAGCTCGAGAAAGAATTAGCAGGTGCAAGAGACTTGGCTCAAACGCGTAATCCCATGAACGGAGTTAATAATCACAAGTATAACGACGGGGCAAGGCCAGGAAGAAAGGGAAGGATCTCTTCAGGTAGGTCAAGTGGAGATGAATTTCACTCAAGGAGTCTCGACCTGGATGATTTGAAAATGGAGTTGAAAGCAAGGAAACAGCGAGAGGCGGTTCTTGAGTCAGCACTGGCAGAGAAAGAGTTCATAGAAGAAGAATACAGGAAAAAAGCAGAAGAAGCAAAGAGAAGAGAGGAAGCCCTAGAAAATGATTTGGCAAACATGTGGGTACTTGTTGCCAAGTTGAAGAAAGACAATGGTGCATCTTCTGAAGTCAATGGAACTGCCACTGACCCTGCAAGGGAAACAGAGAAGAATCAAAGCAATATGGTTCTGAAAGAGAGACAAGTCTCGAGTGCACCGAGACAACCTGAAGTAGTAGTGGTAGCTAAAACCGAAGAGACACCAAAAGAGGAACCTCTTGTTGCTCGTCTCAAGGTAAATCAAATCTAACGAGATGAGCATTTTACATTGTTTACCTATGAAATAGTATTTCCATCACATATATTTAACAAGGTTTTTGTAACAATGGGACAGGCACGAATGCAAGAAATGAAGGAGAAAGAGATGAGATCGCAAGCGAATGGAGACGCAAACTCTCACATTTGTAAAGTGTGTTTCGAGTCACCCACGGCAGCAATTCTACTCCCTTGCCGCCATTTCTGCTGTAAGTCACAACTTCATCTCCATGAAACCCTTTTTCTCAAAAAAAAAATAATAATCTGAAAAGTAAAAAAGATGCTTCTTTTTACAGTATGTAAATCCTGTTCCCTCGCTTGCTCTGAATGCCCTATCTGCCGCACAAAGATCTCCGATCGGCTATTTGCGTTTCCGTCGTGACCAAGGCAAATCAAAGGTACCTTTTTGCAAGTGAATGCAAAATGTAGTTGTGTTGCATTCCATTTTGGGATTCTTTTTTTTGTTATAGCAAATGTAGCTGAAACTAAAAATCTAGCTCGGTCGAGTTTGGTAGTTCTGGTTGTTCTATCAAAATTGTACATGAGAGTTTCGGTTTTTTTTTTTTCAATATAGAAATTAAAACCCGAGTTTAACCGATTTAAGCTATTAGTTCAGTGTTTGGATTTTGGTCATGGGCTTTAATGACTTTTGTTTTGAAATTTTTTTTGATATCGTGTATGTAAGATTTTTCTTGAATAAAGTAGAAAAAGATGTAACTATTGATCAAGTTGGATGATGTTTGCAGGTGTCAAAGAACTCAGGGCGAAGCCTGTTGCTAGATATTAAAAGAACAGGTTGTGAATTTTTTTAAAACTAGTTTTTGGGCTCTTTTGTATGTAATTTGTCTATGCTTATATTTGTATTTGTCACTAAAAGAGGGGGGAGGTTCTTTTGCATATCACCAAAACTGCATACTCCCATATGTTCAAAGGGTTTGGATGTGTTGTTCCACACGAGGTTCCTGGACCAAGCTTGGTGTCATCACTTTGAAATTACTTACATATGTGGTTGTTCCACAAAACCAAATGACTTGTTATATTGTTGACCATCAGATTGAGTTGGACGTCAGTCTAAATTTTCCCAATCCGAATCTTTGTTGGCAAAGACAAACGAATTCTTTTTTATTAGAAGCAAAGATACAAAGTAAGAAAATAAATAGAGGAGATAACACAAAACAACAAATTGGTTTGTATCTGTGATTTTAAAACCTTTAACGATCCAAAAAGGTCTGCTTCTATTGTTTTTGAAGTATGTATAATTGAGTGTTAAAAAAGAAGAAGTATGTATAATTGTTTCTGAAATGTTCAGTATTGTGTCTCAAAAGGTACAAAATTAAGAATTATTTTCCAAAGGTTCACAATTGTTTTAAAAGAGTTCAAAATTGTTTTCGAAGGGTACATAATTGTTTACAAAGAATTCAGAATCATCATTACACTATTAAAAATTATTTCTAATCCAAATCTGGATCGATCCGCGGTATAGATTGTTTCTGAAGAATACATAATTTTTTTTGAAGAGTTCATAATCGTTTCTGAAGGGCTCAGAATTTTTTTATGATTGTTTTTGAAGGACGCATAATTTTTTCTGAAAGATTCAAAAAAAATTATGAAGGGTTCAGAATTATTTCAGAAATGTACAAAATGTTTTCTAAAGGGTTCATAATTGTTTTAGTGGTACATAATTATTTTCTGAAGGATACAAAATTATTTCTGAAGGGTTCTTAATCACCACCATACTATTTACAAATTATTTCCAATCCAAACAAGGATTGATCCGCGGTTTGGATTATTTTTGAAGGGTACATAATTATTTTTTCATGAGTACATAATTTAATCTGAGGAGTTCATAATTATTTCCGAAGGTTTCAGAATTTTTTCTGAAAGGTTCGGAAATATTTTTGTAGGGTCAGAAATGTTTCTGAAGGGTTCAAAATTGTTTCCGTAGGATTTTGAATTGTTTCTGAAGGATTCAAAATTGTTTCTAAGGGATTCAAAATTGTTTCTAAGGGATTCAAAATTGTTTCTGAAGGATTCGAAATTGTTTCTGAAGGATTCGGAATTGTTGATGAAGTATTCAATATTTTTTCTGAAAGATTCATAATTGTTTATAAAGGATACAAAATTATTTTGAAGTGTATCTAATTGTTTTCTGAATGGTACAAAATTATTTCTGATGGGTAAAAAATTGTTTTTAAAGAGTATAGAATTGCATTTATATACGCACGCATTTATATTTTAATACATTGTTATCAACGATTAATTGTAAATTTCAGAAAAAAATTAATTTCACTTATTAAGTTTTTAGTACTTTAGTATTATGAAAAACATAAAATTACAAAAACACCTATTTAACACCAAAATTTAATTTTTTTATTAGTACACATGTGAAAAATCTAAAAAATGCATTATTTCGATTCTCTGAAGCAAACAAATTAATCTTTACCATATATATTTTTATAAAATGAGTTTTTGGCCGAAATGACACAAATTTCATAACTATATTTAAGGCTTATTATCATCGTAAACTAGCCCATGATTGTTCAGACTCATACAAGGCCCTTATAAAAACGTTGTGCGTCTTGCGTTCTTACTCAAATCAAGAGAAATCGAGAGCCAACCAACGCAGAGAGACTGAAGTTGTAAGAAGATTCATTACACACACTCAAGTTTTAATATGAAGTTGTATTTGCAACCTAAGATTAACAACTACAGAAGAAGAAAAAGTTTAACAGCTACAACAAAGGAGGATAAGTAGATAAATGCATCACAGCATTTAGTAGTATACATACACTTACATATCCACCCACCAATTACAATTCATACAAAAATACATAAATTTTGACATAATACACCAAAAAGTATAAATATCACAAAAAACATAATAAGAAACAAACATATTGTCATTTTTTTTTCCATTTCAGTTACTGTTTATGGTAATAAATTTGTTTTGGTGCATTCTTTTTGTTCTGTTTTGTTTTAAAAAAAATAAGTTATCTGTCAGTTGTTTGTTTGTTTATCTTCCGTTAAGGCTAGCAAACTGAGTAAACATGGTTGTACCAGAGTGTTCATCCACGGCCTGAGCCTCGGCTGTACCATTGTTCTCTTCCACCTTAGAAGCAACTGGAATAGTGACTGCAGGAGTGATTGGAGTTGTATCTGCTGGCGGAACCACCGAGCCAGGTGTTACTGGCTCACCGTTCTCAGTCTCCTCTGCTTTGCCCTGAGTGAATGCCTCTTGAAGCTGAAGTGCATATTCCAAGTTCCACAAAACATCTCCCATCGTTGGCCTATCAACACCGTAATCTTCCAAACACTTCTCTGCAGCTTCAGCGAACTTCTTCATGGATTCAGGGTTTATCGTTCCAGCCAAATGAGGATCAATGATCTTCTCGAGCATCCCTTTTCGTTTCCATTGCATAGCCCATTCAGCCAAATTAACCTGTTCTCTCGGTAGCTGAGGGTTGATGGCTGGTCTTGCGCAGAGAGCTTCTAGAAGGACCACACCGAATGAATAAACATCAGACTTATCGGTAAGTTGCTGTCTTCTAAAGTATTCAGGGTCAAGGTACCCGAAACTTCCTTTCACGGCCGTGCTGACATGGTTTTGTCCGAAGGCTACGTCTTTAGAAAGACCAAAGTCAGCCACTTTGGCAACTAAAGCATCATCGAGAAGAATGTTGGTTGATTTGACGTCACGGTGGATAATCCCTTGCGCTGTTCCCGTGTGCAGATAGTGAAGCCCACGTGCTGAACCGATACATATCTCGAGTCTCTGTTTCCAGGTTAAAGGAGCAAGGTTTTTTCCGTATAAATGATCTCTAAACGGACCATTGGACATGAACTCATAGACTAGGATCATCTCTGAGTTTTCATCACAGTAACCAATCAAGGAGACCAAGTGTCTGTGTCTGAGCTTAGAGAGCATCTGAATCTCTGTCTCGAACTCAGTGATTCCCTGTTCAGACTGTGGGTTACCTCGCTTGACAGCAACTTTGGTTCCATCATCGAGGGTTGCAATATAGACATTACCAAATCCTCCAACACCGATAATCTGAGACGCGTCGAAGTTCTTTGTGGCTTCTTGAAGTTCTGAAAGGGAGAAAGAGCGGCCTAGCCCCATAGTCGAGTTGTAGAAGTTGGATTTTTGAGAACCGCCTTTGCTTGACATGAAAGTGCTGTCACCAGCGTGTATGGGAAGCAACCAAGAGGAGAAACTGTTTCTCTTCTGCCAATCTTGTGGCCTCTTCTTCCACTTGTAAACCATGGCTCCAAGTCCAACGAAAGCTCCAAACATCATTACAAACCCCGCGGTAGCGACCATACCGTGTTTCCCCATGCCAGTGGTTCTACCATCAACTCCGAACTCACCGTCAAGGCTGTTCACGGAGTTGCTCATCTTCAAAACCTCAACTCCATTCAAGATTGCGTTTGGAGTGCCTGTATCTTCTCCCATGGGACTAATCTGCACTAGAAGTTCAGGACTCATAAGCGTGGCGTTCACAACAATGTCTTTGTAGTAAGGAGCTGCGAGATCGCCTGCCAAGGTGGACAAATCCAGCCCAGAGATGGCAGTTTTCCCGTTGATGTACACATTGAAGTACAAGTCATTGAGAGACTTGCTAACGATGTCACAGAAATGAAGCCTAATAAGGTAGCTAAACGATGGGTTCGAAGGGAAGTTCCAGCTGACGTTGAAGTTAGGAGCAATGGTGTGAGAGTCAGCCATTTCAGCAGCTGTTGCATAAACCGTCTGTGGAGCAATCAAAGGCGTGACACCAGGAGGGTACTTGATAGCTGAAGGGGTCGTCTTGACGTCCTTGGCCAGGTTCTCATCTTTCAAGAACTCCTTATCCGGTATCCATGTTCTTCCTAATGTGTCATTCTGAGGCACGATCAAAGGACCACCAACATTGACTCTGTAGACAGACTGGTAAGCGTAGTCGGACAGACCGGAGAAACCATTGACCGGGAAAAGGGCTGTGCCGGAATCAGAGATGAGTTCGTCAGGAGCTGATACAACTTCGATAGCGTTGATGAACGCTGCAGAGGTTTTCATAGGTCTGAACCTGAGGGAGAACTGTGCATCCGTTATGTTGACGAGATACTCCTTCTGGAGAACAGCTTGGCTATCATTGTTGTTGTTAGTAATCTTGAAGTTATGAAGCAGCACATACTTCTCCGTTAGAACGGAGAAAGTTGCTTGCTGGAGATCAAACTTGTCATTAGGGAAGGCCAGGAAATGGAGGCGAACCCAATGCCAACCGGGTCGGGTCAGATGGAACTTGTAGATGGCTTCCTCACGGAAGATCCTTGCAGTTAGATAGATAGGAGAAGCGACCTTGTCTGAAGGTGGGGCAGAGACCTGAATATCATCCTTGGCTTCTATGTATTGGATTGTATCTGGGTCACTCTTAAAGACTTTTCCATCAGGGGTTTTGGATGAAGATTTGCTTCCACAATCAATGAGGATATCATCTGCCGGTTTAAAGCCGGTAGCAGGTCCCACGGCAGAAGCTGCAGGGCCTGAGAGGAAGAGGAGAATAGCCATAAGGAGGAGAGCCATTGAAGGCTTTGGAGAAAAACCAAAGATTGGTTTCTTTCTTATCTCCATCCTTCCTGGGTGGGAAGGAAAGAGAGAAGAGGGAGGGATGAGGAAGAACAAATATAAGAAAGTAATGAGGGATAGCGTGTGGTTGAAGAAAAGAGCCAGACAAAAAAAGATCATCAAAGAGAGAAAGGGTGAGTTGTTATATGTGTGGCCAGTTTTTGGAGTATTGGTGTAATCTGATGGAGGATATGATCATCGATGATGTTCAATGGTTTATTTTTAGCAAATTGCTAATTCTGTTATATAGAAAATTTAGAGACAATGCCAAAAATAAAATAACTATGGTTTCCTATTTCAGGAAACTTTTATAAGAATTAAAACTCTAACCAGATCACTATCAGTTTTGTTATCAAACAAGCAAGTATGAACGAAGTAGTCCCTAATGATCGTCCTGAAGCAATAAAGTTATGAAATGGACTTATAGACGTACCAGCGAAAGCTTTTCAATGCCACTCAAGTGACTCCAATGCTTGCTGATGAATGCCCTGCTGCAACTACATTAAAGCCTGTGACAAATGGAAAAAGGTTGACGGAAATAATTTTCTCTTTCGCTACATACCTCGTAGTGAATCTGACCATAACTTAAAAGTTTCTTTGTTTGTCTAATAGTTTCAGTAGACAAATGACTAAGCTTTGTTACTCATTCCATGTAATATAATAACCAGCAGCAATGGAAAAGGAGAAACAAGTCAAATGTTTACAGAAAGAAGAAGTTTGACCGAGGTGAGGTCTCACTGGTAGATGTAATACAAACCATGCCTAATCGCTTGCTTTCAGAGTTCAACACTACTGATGTATGCACAATCAAAATAATTTATAGACTAGTAATCCAATGTTGTTTTCACACCCCAATCTTGTATTCTAAATTTGTAACTGTACATGTGTGAGAATTTAGTAACCAATAAAAAAAAAAAGAGGACAATATGCACCTACAAATAGCGTGTCTTAAATGAATGGTACCGTGGCGTCCGTGTGTGTCGAGTTGTAGGCTTCACAGAGCAACACAGAATCTGAAGTCAGAGGCATCGTTATGAGTAATCCCATGGGATAACCAACTAAGAGAGGAGTCTTCACCAGCAACACGTCCTCCTCCTCCAAGTTGAAGAATGCCTCCTCCTCTCAGTCTCAGCAGCTGATGAATTAAGGCACGAGCAGCAACACAACACGAATTCCCCATTACTATGCAACGACAATCCCGCTCTGGTTACAAACTTAAGCTTCAAAGAAAACAACATATTTCACGCCGTTGTTATCCGGTTTATGAGGCCCAGAACCGTACCAAATACCAAAAAAAACCGCCTTTTTATTGTAAAAAAAAATTCGCGGGTTTTTAAGTGGGCGGAGCGGGTTCTGTTTTTAAAACGAGGACGTTTTGGTACATCAATCAATCAATCTCATCGCCTTCTTCTTCTCTCAACCCGAGAGAACACACGAGCGTCACTCACTCTTCATCTTCGCTCCTAAAACCCTAATCTTATCCAGACTCAGAATTCCTGATTTTCCTTCTTCCCCTGTGATTTCATTAACGTATATCCTCCGGATTTCTGTTTATCGTCTACTTAGACAAGTATCCCCAACTGTAAAAGAGATTCATTCCCCCCCAAAATCAAAAAAAAAAAAAGGGTTTTCAATCCTGCGATAACAAGGGTTGGTGGGTTCTACTGAAAAAACTCTTTCTTATTTGACCAGAGTAGTCGTTTTTTAATTACAATGTGACACCTTTAGATCGAAGAAGAGTGTTTAGATTCCTAAATTTACAGTTGTTTCCCACTAATAAACTCTCTTTTCTTTTTTTTTTTTTGTGCTCTTGGAATTCGATTTGCAGGTCGCTGTAAAGTTGCCTTTTTTCCATTTGCTCTCTCTCTCTCTCTGCACGTTGCTATTGAATCCATTGGGTTAGTTTCGATGGAGAAGCTTTTTCTTTTTCATTTATTCATTGATGCTATGAATGTTTGATTCAGATAACAACACTTTTTGCCTTGTGTTGCTATCTGTCATTAATCTTGTTTTTTTGGCTTTATCTGTTTTTGTGTTGAAGAGTGAAAAATCAAAGTCAATGGATTTAGACTTGGATGATCAACCTGCTGCTGCTGTTGCACCAGCTGGTAATCTCTTTTTATTTCCTTTATCCACTTTGATTTGTTTCATCACTCTCTCTTTTTTGAATTTGGATTTAAATCATTTTTGGCTGAAACATATGAATTTGTGTTTTTAATAATAGCTAGGGCTGGTGCAAAGTTTAAACCCAGAGGTAGACCACAGCCTAAGAAGAAGCAACTCTCTCTTTCAACCTCCTCCCAAACAACACTCTCTACCCATCTTCCCACTCAAATACTCTCATCACAAAGCCAAGACCCAGTTTCTCTAGATGGTTCTTTTCTTCTTCCCTCTCACCCAACTTGTATTGTATTTTAATATGCTGTTCCCAAGTTCAAAATATCTTAGGATTTGGGGTTCTGTTTTGCAGATGTTTCAACTATTGTGCCTGATACTGGACCCATTAACCAATCCACCATTGAAACAATCTCTAAAGAGGTAAATAAGGGGGCTTTCTTTCTACCTTTTGAATCGCTTTTTATTGTCTGCGTCATGTTTTTTCATTATTCAAAACGTTTTTCTTCTTTCTTTCAGAATGTATTCTCACAGGGGCTTTCTGTTCTTCGTCCTTGTTCTAACGTTAATTCCGAGGAAAAGAAATTTGATAATGGCACAGAGGCGGCGGAACCTGCATATCCTGATGATCCCAGACGACAAGATTCTGGACATTTTGTTACTCAGGAAACAGATGAAATTATTCCTTCTCAACCTCAAACAGGGGTATGTGTGAATACTCTTTTTATGCTGATGTCTCACTTCTTCTACTCTTAAATCAAGTTTTTAAAATTTTGGTACAGGAAGACAAGTGCCATTGGAACATGGAGACTCTTAATATTGTACAGGAAGAAGGCATCATCACCACTGCATTTGGTAATTTTTGAAGCACCGAATATTGAAATTCCTATGTCTTGATTCTGTTAAATAAATCTAGTTGCGGAATCACTAATGTTGTACTTGTGCAGAGCCACATAGTGGAAAGTTCCAACCAAAGCCTAGATTGCACGACGCTGTGATTGAAGGACCCCAGTCTCATTGCTCTGTTGATTGCACAACGGATGCTAACCAGTCTGAGTTAATGGTCATTGTGGAATCAAGAAATGAATTCAATAGTTTGGGGAATACAGTAGGAGAAGAAGAAGAAACACGGTCAGGAAGAGAAAGCAAAAAGGGAAAATCGAAGAGAGCTCGAAAGCCGAAAACCACTTGTGAAGAAGAACCTAATAAGTCTCCCCAGAAGAAGAAGTTCAAGCATTCAAGTCGTCGGCAGAGAAACAGAACATGTAAACTAGCTTAACTAAATTCTCTACAACTGAAATCATAATCTAGCATTTGACAAACTGTTTTTATGTTTTTTCTTCTCGTGATCTAGTGGAGAAGGAGTTGCTTGAAACCCCAGATGATGAAATCAGATTTCTGCCCATTAAAGATATGCTTCGCCTAGTTGAATATAGAGAATGGTTGGAGGTAAGAATCAACTCTTTTTATTTATACACATGCTTTCATTTGAGCTCTGTGTTGCTTGGATCCTTAACTTTTCTTGTTAATATACAGAAAAAGGAAGCAAAGGGAGCTCCTGTTGTACCGTCAACCCAAGAAAGGTACACTATATTGAAGATTGGAAGTGTGAGATGATAAAATTAGAGAGTCTTAGTTTGTTTTCTTCGTCTGATGGAGAGTATGTTATGTGCAGAAATAATAATACGAGCGCATCGGAGGATAACCAGTATTATTATTCTCAAGGTTTTGACGCAGAAGATGAACTTGGTATGGTGGAAACTGAAAATCAAGAAGATAACGTAGTGAAACCGGACTCACCGGTTAACTATCAAACATACATGAACAAGACTCCCAGGACAAGATGGTCAAAGCAAGATACACAACTTTTCTATGAGGTAATCAACTTTGATCTCACTGGTTATTTAAATGTGGGTGTTTTTTTTACTGGGGATAGTTTTTGTTCACTATCGTTATAAGATCTTTCTTGTTTTTTTTTATTTGTTTGATCAAAAGGGAATTCAAGAGTTTGGGGGCAATCTATCGATGGTACAACAGCTGTTTCCTGATAGAACGCGTCAACAGATCAAACTCAAGTTCAAATTGGAAGAACGAAGGAATCCATTGAAGCTTAATGATGCATTATCAACTCGCTCGAAACGTGATAGATCCTCTCTCTCTCTCTCTTTCTCTCTGTGTGGTTTCTTGGTTGAGCCAGAGAAGAAATCAGAACGTTTGTGTATTTCTTCTTGTAGATATTACTCATTTCCATACTGTGATTAAGAAGCTTCAGCAAGAAGCTGCAGCTGAAAGGGAAGGAGAAGAAGAGGATGGAGAAGAGGCAGAGACAACTACTGATGTTCCTGAGAATGTAAGCATTCAGATTATATTTCTTCTTAAAGTTGACGCCAGAGTATGTTAAATTGTTTCATTCAGAAGAAAGTAAATTGATGTCTGTATTTGGTGTGTGGTGGTGAAGGAGGAGCCAGCGAAGTCTGAGGAGACGATGGGTGATGGAGTAGCTGGCGTTAAGGAACCGGACGGTGGGGATATTGAGAATAATGGAGGAGATGAATGTGAGGGAGATGATGATGATGATGAGTTTTGGAATTCTTATAAAAGTGATATGTAACGACGACGACTATATATAAACAGATTAGTCTTCTGTAGTTGTAGAAGATAAATGAGTAGTCTTTCTTTTTTTATTGAGATGAGATCCTTTTGTTTTTCCAAAGAGAGTAGAGTTCTCTCTCTCTCTTTTATGCTGACAAATTGCTATTTATAAGTTTCCTATCAACAAAACAACTATAAAAACAAAACAGAGACTTGGTCATTACATCTTCTCCAGTAATCTCTCTCTCTCTCTCTCCATAGAGTTACAGAAAACCGAAGTGTATTTGTTTTCTAAAGGCTTCTTATTACTAGCTGGAGGCTGAAGATACTCCTCCGAAGCAGCCTTTCAGTAAGAACTGTAAATGCAACAAAAAAAGAAAGTAGATTGAGTATTCAGGTATAAATATAAGCAACGAACAAAAAAAAAAAAGAGATGAATCAATCTAAAGGTGTTATAGAGTTAACATGTGTTCTTATTTTTGACCTTCCTCTTCTTCTTTTTCTTATCGTTCAGTGCCATCATCTCATGTTGCCTCGTCATTGTCTCGTCCAGCGCCTAGTTTACACACAGAGTAGCAATCAAAAAAAAACAGAACATGAAAAAAAAGTGAGAAAGAGAAGAAGAGCAAGGCTTCTCCTTCACCTTCTTGGTTTCGAACAACCGAAGCTCGAGCTGGTCAACACGACCAAGTGCAGCGTCGAGAACCTTCTCCTTCTCCCGAGAAACCGCAGCCTGAGCATCCACGGAGACGTATTTCTCCTCAAGATCTGCCATCTTCTTCGCCATCGCCATATACTCCTGCGTCGGCATAACCGTCATTCCGTCCATCGGTCTCCTCCTTGGCATGGTTAGCCTCATGACCCCCACTATCCACATTAATAATGCCATCACCACTCCGTATAAGCACCATTTCCTCTCCAGCACCAACGGATTCACATCTAAAATGGTAAATTTCTCCGTTTCATAGAATTATACCAATAACCAGGTTTTGAGCTAAACCAAAACAAATGAAAATAAAACCTTTAGGCTCTTCTGGAACATTGTTGTTGGTGTTGGCCTTGTAAAGCTGTGTAGTAGTATCCACCTTCTTGTCGATGAACTCCTCCTCTTTCTCCTCAAATCTGCACATCTCTTCTTGTTCGCCTCGTTTCTCTGTTTCGTTCTTCCTCGCCGGGCACCTACCTTTCCCGTTCTGAACCAACTGTGTGTTGTATAATAATATAGTACTTTACTTGTGAATCAAAAGCTGTCGTGATCTATATATTTTAAATAAAATCATTCAATCAAAAGTTGATACTAACATTGAAGATGTCGGGGTCGTTCCATGGACCTTTGTCTGAACGCATGCATCCGCCTTTGTCTGCGCAGGTGCACTTACCACCCAAGAACTCAGGCAGTTCACTAATTAAAACATACAAAATGAGCCTCTGAGTAATGCCAACAGCTTCAACGTCACATATGTATATATAAAGAGTTACTCACTTGGCGTCAATGATTTCTAGCAGTTTGCTTTGCTCTTTGCTGCTGAGAAGCTGCCATCAAGTGACACAGAAAAAGATTAGATGTCTGTTTCTTTAACGAGACAAAAAAAGTTACAGTCTGGAATTTTTCAAAAGTTTTACGTGAATCTTGGCTGTAGTCTTTGGGTCAAGGAAAGGTTTAATAGCCTTCCACATAGTCCTAAACACAATACCAGCATTCGTGATGAACAATCGGTTCAGTGTCTACAATATGAAACACATTGGTGTGGTCAAGTTTCTGTCTACTCATCAAAACCCCCATTATATTAATTAGTACATTCTCAAATAAGAAGAAGAAAAAAATGAACAAAACCAAATTAAACCTCAGGGTAGTTATCGTTGTCGATTTTCTGAATACGCTGAAGGAGATCTCTTGCAGCTTTGTTGAAGCTACTTGGCCCCTGCAAATGAAATAAATGAAAAAAAAAAACATCACAAAGAGTTCACACCCTACAGAACATCATCTATGAGAGGAAAACTTTATAATTTTCTAGAGATTATTATTATATAAGCACACATATACCACGCCTTGAACATCCAAGATAATTGTGCTCTGATCAATAGGTCTCTTCGCTGCAATGGAACAAGCCGGGAACTTGACGTTGAAAGTCTTCTCAAACTCTTTCACGTGGTACTTCAAGTACCTATCGATTGTGGTCACTTTCATCAGCTTTGTGGCATCCACTAGGCCTAGCCTCTCAATATAGATAGGTCTTCCTTCCTTGTCAACACCATGATATCCTTGTGGATAGTACTTCACCACTTCATCTATTTCTTCGAAATCAAAGTCCTTGCAAAAGAAGAAAGAGTAGACACTTTAGCTAGAAAGAAAGAGTAAACAGATGAAAGAGAGCATTTAAAAAGCATGTCACCTCCACGATGGTGTCTGCACCATAGTCTTTCCTCCAATTAAGCATATCTGCCCACATTTGCTTGGCCATTTCGATATCAAACTTTCTTGATCTCAAGAACCTAAGCATCATATGATGATCATCGTGTTTTGAGGGAAGTAGCTCCTCTAATATAAGAGCTTGTCGAAAAGCATCAACCGCTTGCAACTCTTCTGTATCGATTTCATCAACGATTGAGACACACGTCACACGACCTTTTTTGGTTATGGAGTGCTTAAACTTGTTCGTCGCATTCATTGCCTTCTTCTTCAGGGTGCAAAGCTTTGTTGACCTCTTGTCATCTTCTGAGATCTCGACATCTGCAACATTCATCTATCTTGCTTGTAAAAACAAAAACATGTCTAGATTTTAAAACATATATTGACAAAGTTTTTCAGCTTACCTAAGTTATTATGTTGATCAATATGAGCAACTATTGTGTCCACCATGATTAAGTTCCTGTTGAATCGGTGAACATGTTACATTCGTCTTGTAGAGACGTTGTCATGGAACATGTTACATTCATCTCCAAACATATATATTACGATAAACAATCTTCCTAACCTTATGATTATTAATATAAACCAAAATTATCATAAATCTCACGTTCTGTGTGATTAAAGACTACAAATCCAAAAAAAAAAAATGTATGAACTGTCGCGAGATTTGATTCCATAAGCATGAGATTCAAAGTTTTTGGGTGAGAAAGAAGAACACATTTTAACTTCTTCTAGATATTTTTACCTGTTGATTAAAAAACAAACTAAGGAGAGAAGAAGAGAGAGAGATCTACATAACTCTTTCATGCTCACACATCTAGAGAGAGAGAGAGCATTGACAAGGTTTTACCTTCTCTTGAATTCTGCATCAAATAGCTTTTCTTTTTTGCTATAATTTTTTTTTTAGCTTGACTCTTATATTAGAGAAATCTTTTTAGTTACTGATATTTTTGTCAAAATAATTTAAAAATATATCCTAAATTTGGTCATATATACCAAATTTGTATAGATACAAATTCTAACTCAAAACCAAGGCCACTAATGGTTTTTTCTTGTAAATACAAGGGTAATAGGGAAATGATGTGTATTCTTAAGTTTTTTTTATAGGAAGAGATCCTATCTATGCATGTAAGTCATCAGCATGGATTTTACTGCCTTTCACAGTAGTAACCGATAAATATTCTTCCAAAATATCTTTTGAAGATCAGAACACAATAAATGGTAGAAAACATTACAAAATTATACAAAGAAAAAAAATTAGCTACAAAAATCATTTAGATAATATTTATATGGCTTTGTGGAAGGCTCATTGATCCGATGATTTTACTAAAAGTTTATCGATATTTACCAGGATATCTCGATTCCGAGTATCAGAAAAAATGAATTATACAAGATTAAAGAATGATTTATAGGAGATTTTCAATATCTTATAACGAGTACTTTCAGACATAAATTTATAGAACAGTCTACCGTCAAAGTCCTCATAAAATAGATATAATTATCGGTGTAAAATCATCTCTATAATATTTTCATAATTTGTAATAACATAATTAATTATTTCTCATAATTGTTGGATCATGGCTGGTAATATAGCTTTATCATTTCTTTCACATAAAATTTTAGACATTTTCTTAGCAAAAAAAATAGATATATGGTCCTTCAACTAAACCAAAATGATTGAAAAGGTCTCTTAACCACACAAATTCACCACCATAGAACTCAACAGTTACGCTTGTTTACGTTAAACAAAACCGAACGTTTAATCTCTACGTACACCTTGTTGAAAATGGTTCACCTACCACATGGCGATAGTTGAAAGAACGTACTCTGTTTTCCAAAGGTAACAGAACGTTATTTTGCAAAAACTATCGTTATTTTGTTGCATTTTTAATATATATTATTTTTTAAAAAACTAAATTACACCAAACTAATCATCATTTTGATTTCTCCTCTGCTTGGCAATGAAAGACTCGATCTTGCATCGGAGTTCATCGTCAGAATCAAATCTTTCAGAAGACGCATCCGTCTCCGATCTCCTTAATCTTCCACAGTAACTCTTCTTTGAACCCTCCAGATTCTCTGACTTGCTTCGTTGGTAACTCTGAATCTGCTGCCTCTCCTCAGTCAAATTCTGTTTCTCCATCTTTTCCACAGTTATCTCCTGAGGCTCGACTATGCTTTGTTGCTCTCTCTTCTTCTCTGAAGTGCTCTGTTTTGTTAGCTTCTCATGTTTGCTCCTTTTCACTCTCTTCTCGGAAATGCTCTTCTTCGCCTTCTTCTCGATTACAATCTGTCCCTCCGCCTGATCGGAAATGCTCTGTTCAGCTCTGTTCTCAGCTGTGCTATGTGTTTCGTTCTCTGCTTCGCTCTGTTTTGGTCTGGTTTCGGTTATGCTCTGTTTAGCATCGTTCTCTGCTTCGCTCTGTCTTCCTCTGTTTCTCATCTCGGACCGTGGAACTCCTTCTCTCCTCGAGCTCCCCCGAACAAACTCCATGTAAAGATCGTTGCTTTCACACTCCGGAACAGCTTCTTGATTCAAGAGAAGGCCGGAATTTGCGATTAGAGTGATAACTATGGCGTTCCCTACAAGAAACGCGAGATTACGGTTTGCGAGAATAACCGCGGCGACACCGGAGTCATGAAACGTGACAACGAGCTGGTAGCAGAGCTTAGCAACCGTAACCAGAACAACAATTGTCTCGATCGCCCGAGAAACAATATCCAAGATTATCTGAACACGAGACTTTTTCGCAAACCTCCTTGTCTTTCTTGGTTTTGTTTTCTGACTAGTAAAAGAATCCATTGGTTAGGACTTAGGAGGATAACCGAACAAAGAAGGTATGATCTCTACGAGAAGAAGAGACCAATTGTATTCTCAGTTTAGATTCATATGTAAAGAAGTTGAGAATCTGCTCTGAGGAGAATATGTTTTTCTCTTTGTTCTTTTTTCTTTCTTTCTTTTACTTTGTTTCTTGAGAGAATTTAGCTTTGATCTATCTGAGTATTTATAATGTGTTTTGTAACTCAGTGCGCTTGAGATGTTTACTTTAATTTATTTCGGCAAATTTTTTAATAAATAAGCTGATACCACTCAAGAACAAACAGTAAATATAAATGTATTGCATATTTGCATTCTACAATAAAACGCGGTTTGGCTATTGTTTTTTACATTCATTTAATGTTAAACGTGGTATGAATTCTCTTTACAGGAAATCCTACACAACTTCATATCAGATTTTCTTCTAAAAAATTTAAGAAAATTTAAACTTATGCATGGTTAGTTTTAAACGATAACTACGAATGAATAACCCTTGGAGAAGATTACGAGCATGTTAATTACAAAATTCACTTCTGGGAAGATCACCTTTCATTACAAAGTTCTTACATACAATTGCCATACTGCTTATGCCAGACTAGTAATTGCTTATTATATAATTCTTATATACAATAGATTAATCAGTTGTGGAAATTTGTCATTAGTATATCCTACTAGACTCTAAAAGGAAGAATGAAATATTTGAGAAATTTTCGAGCAAAAAGAAAACAAAGATTAAAATCAATAGTTGTATTACTTTTGTTTGAAACAAAACAAAAGCAGCTTCGCACTACGTTAGTGACTTAGCCCATTTGTATTTAATTTACTAGTCCAGTATAAAGCAGCTGCCATATATTGATATGTGAAAATTACTTGTAGCACATGGTATTTATTAATTGATATTCATAAACTTTCATGTAAAAGTCTTTAGGAGCATGTAATTTGTTATGGTATATATATTATGAATTAGAAATACATATATTTTCGGTTATATTATAGGCTAGACTTGTATATTAGTCAATATGATTTCTTATATGAATATATGATGCGTTTGTCTCGTTGGCTAACTCAGATCTTTTTTATAAAAAAAATATCAGCACTTAATATTTGTGTAGAAGTACATTTCATGTGAGGAAATTGAGAAAATAAATAAATATATAAATTGCAATTACTTCCTCATTAAGAGATGGAGAAGTGGATTGTAGGTCAAAAAACCTTTGTTGTTTATTTAATGTCTTGTCTCTTTCTAACCAAAAGCATATACTGATGATTTCAAATTAAAATTTTTCATTATTGGATACACCTAGACAAAAGCTTCAGTTCCTTTATGGAAAAGTTTAAAGGGGAATTCATTATTGGTGGCGTCTTCGTTGTTTTATAACATCCACAAGTGAAATGTGTTTTCAGATTTTGATCGGATCGTTCATAACTTGTGTCCTATTAATGCCGGTAGAAACAAAAAAAAAAAGAAGAAGATCACATATATCGCCCAATTATATACATAATCTTTATTCCGTGGCAGCGAGTATTTATTGTGAAGTCTTTTCCATGTTTATATACATACAACTTATCTTTTTATTGGTTAGTCAATGTGTTTGATACCACAAATAATAGATTACTATGTAGAAGGTAAGTCCAACGAAAAATATTTATTAATTCTCGTCTAAATTTTTAAGCTGTTTGTTTGTTTGTTTTAGTATGGTTTTTCGATCTCATGCAAGGAAATAAAACAAGACAATCCTAAATATTATATGGGCTTATTCAGTTGAACAAAAGAAAACATTATTATGGGCTTTTTATTGTAACGGCCTGTATACACATTAAGTCTGAAACCTGGGAAAACCTAGAGGTTATAAGACCAAACCCTAGATCGATCACTAGCTTAGCCTCCTCTTCCTCGTCTTTCACCACCTCGAATCAGCCCGTTAGCTCCTCCGTCTCCGTCGAAGTCAAAATGGTATCTCTATCTCTATGTTTCTTCCTCTCTCTAAGTAGATCTATGTGTCTTCTTTCTCTTGTCTGAATCGTTATATTCTTGTTTTCGTGTTACAGGCGCCAAAGAAGGACAAGGTTCCGCCGCCATCATCTAAGCCAGCGAAATCCGGAGGCGGGAAGCAGAAGAAGAAGGTTCGTTTTTTTTTTTCTCAAATCCTGCTCATGTTCCTAAAGACATTTCTGTTAACTGTGATGTTTTAAGTTAAGTTGTTCACATTGTTTTGCTATTGATGTTGGTATCATTGTTGTTGATTGGCATTGATTGGATTTTTCTATCAATGTTGTGAAAATAAACAGAAGTGGAGCAAGGGAAAGCAAAAGGAGAAGGTGAACAACATGGTCTTGTTTGATCAGGCTACTTACGACAAGCTTCTCACTGAAGCACCCAAGTTCAAGCTCATCACCCCTTCCATTCTCTCTGACCGTATGAGGGTATGTTCATTTCACACTTCTTGTCTCTTTAATTCTACTAGTTGTTCATGTCTCATAATCAAGTTGTTAATTCTCGACTCCTAGTTAGTAATATGATGTTGTTATGAGATTGGTTGCTTCAACATTTTTAAAATGTTATAACTCTGGTTTAGTAGATAATTAAAGTTGTCAATCTTGATCTTGTCTTGAACTTCAAAAGTATGTACATATGATAACACTGTGATCCGTATTTCATAACGTTGAAAAATGCAGATTAACGGATCTCTAGCAAGGAGGGCTATTAGGGAGCTAATGGCGAAAGGTGTGATCAGGATGGTCGCTGCTCACTCTAGCCAGCAGATCTACACTCGTGCCACCAACACCTAATATGTTTTGTTCTTGATTTCTTATTTTTCTGTACCTTCTTTGTTTTGGTTTGTTCTTCAAGAACATTGTTAGAATCTTATGGCTATTTG
The DNA here is from genome assembly GCA_018703725.1 of Brassica juncea. NCBI lineage: Eukaryota > Viridiplantae > Streptophyta > Magnoliopsida > Brassicales > Brassicaceae > Brassica > Brassica juncea. Next base: position 75,770,505 of record CM031936.1, on the reverse strand, counting down.
AAAAATGAAATGCATTTAAGACTACTAAATTTGAGGCAACCGTTATCCGATTTGTCTTAATATTTTCTAGGACGCGTAAGCACCGGTTCCGCTTTGGCTGTTCATCAATTAATTTTAAAAACATAATTCGTCATGTTTGGGGACTGACTGCACTTAGTTTTAACAAAATCACCTCACTATAAATAGCTTAACAAGTGATCTTTTTCCTTTAAGTATAATTACAACTAAGACGCTATAATTTCAACAAGAACTATTCACTCAAATATGAAAATGATACGACAACACAATAAGAAAAGGATGTTTCAGCAACACACGTGATAAGTTTCGCGGTCACTTAATATTTGATTCAAATACTTGTGTACTTTTGTCTTCTAACCAAAGAATTCTAGTGTTTATATTTAGCTAACTGGACTTACCCTTGAGTGCAGATTTGTTTAAATAATTGTCCAACATATAGGCATTATCCTTGCATGATGGGCCCATCCATCTCGCCTTCTCCCCCGTTAATCAAAAGGGGCCATTGCTACTCTGGTCAAAATCTAATTCCTATAATGGTTTACCAATTACAAATTGCAAAACATCTCTCTCGACAAATCAAACTTTCTCCTTAAACGTTTATTATTGCTATCCCGTCTCTTAAACTCAGCCGTTGGATTATTATTTTAGTCAATCAAATGTTTAAATCTCATAGAGATTCTATGTCATTTTTTGGCGTGTAATGACGTGTACGGACTATATAGAGCACCTCTAGACTGGGCCAATGAGTTTAGAATGGGCCTGGGTCCACACACAAGTAGACGGAACTGTTGTTGAGCGCCACATGTCCCGTCCGATTGCTTCCTCGCAGCAAAAAGTATGGGAGAAACGAGAGTCGTTCATTTTTTTGGTTCAGTGACCTTCATTGTCAGACACAGACACCTATGCCTTTGTTTGGTAACATTTCACATGATCTTTGTGAAAGATGATAATATTATTTTACTTTTTCAAATTCAAAATAAAGATTCACTTGTACGAAAATACAATATTGTAATATTTAAAAATAAATATATGCAGAGAACCTGGTGTCTCCTAATAATTATATTTAAATTAGATATTTTAGATACTATCGAGAAGGGTAGATATTTTAGTTTTCTTACTTACTAAAAATAAATTTAAGAATTTAAACACATTTTTATAATGTGAATAAGAATACAACAAACTTATAACATAAACAAAAAAAATTATAAGCAGAAGATGAATTAATACTGTAATTTTCTACTTTGAACAGAAGAGAAGAGAGAGAATAGATAAAAAAAAAAAAAAAGAGAACTAGAGAATAAATATCGGATCAAGGTTTCGAAGCTCCTCAGTGATCATTTCGCCTCGTTCTTTCCTTTGGGTGGTGCATGAACGACACAGATCACATTAATCATAAACCTGACAATACGAATAAGGTCTTCACATTCTGGTGAGTTCTCTCATCTGTTCCATCATCTTCTTCTTCTTTTAAATATATATCTCTGTGCTGTGTTCATTATTGTTCCTTTTTTAACTATCTGTGGTGTGTTAATATATGAAATGTATATTCCTTCAGATTTCTTGTTTTATGATGTTTTACTGTTAAGCTTTCACCTTTTGAAGGTTTCTCATTCTCTCATGGTACTTTACTTTGTCTCGCTTTTTCCCTCTCTTCCCCGGAAAACTCTTTCCCTTTTTGGAAATTTTTGGTCATGAACTTGTTCCGTTTAATGTTCATAGTTTTCAGTGATCCAAACCTACCCGGATCTAACTGTTTTATCCGGTTCAGACTCATTCTGACCCAAACAACTTTGTTCGATTCATGTTTAAAAGCTATAATCTCCTTTTTAGGCAACTGTTGTTGTTTCTATTTTTTTTTTTAAAAAAAGATTTGTTACCTGCACAAAGATTATTCTATATTGAAGATACACACTCTCTCTTGGTACTCGGTTACAGTACTTGTTTGTTGTTTCACTTTACTTGTATGTCTACTTTTACTAACAAGCCTTATCATTCTGTTCTGTTTCATTCCAGCTTGAAAAGATGGATTCATGTTGCTACTTGGGCTTGGGGACTAAAACTGTCTTGCCTAAGGACGGTTACAAGACTGTAGAGAACAAATTTTGGGGTGAGAAGATCAGTGGAAGCTTCTCTAAACCTTTTGCTTCAGATTCAAGTTCCAAGGAGTTCAGATTTCGAAAGTCGTTGAGGCCCGGTGTTGCTTACGCGGTTGCTACTTCAAAGAATGCTAAAGAGGCTTTGGTAAGGTTAATAATGATCAGATTCATCAAAAACTCTTGTCTTAGAAATTGCCTTAAATTTGATTATTTGGTTTTGTTTGCAGAGACTACAACAGCCTTCGATGTTGGTGGAGAGAAGAAAAGCAGATCCAAAAAATGTGGCTGCAATCATTCTGGGAGGAGGCAATGGAGCTAAACTCTTCCCTCTCACCAAGCGAGCTGCTACGCCAGCTGTGAGTAATATTATTCGTTTTTTACTCATCAAAAAAGGTTAAGTCTTTGGTTTTTTTTTTTTTTTTTTTCTGATTCTTCAAACACTTTTTTTAACAGGTACCTGTGGGTGGATGCTATAGGATGATCGACATCCCGATGAGTAATTGCATTAACAGTTGCATCAACAAGATCTTCGTGCTGACTCAGTTTAACTCGGCTTCCCTTAACCGCCACTTGGCTCGTACTTATTTCGGGAATGGCATCAACTTTGGAGATGGCTTCGTTGAGGTAATTAGAACAATATGCTTTCTTTTTCTCCGGATTCAATGATCTAAGCAAAGGTTAAAATTAACTTGGCACATAGGTTCTAGCTGCTACACAAACTCCCGGTGAAGCAGGGAAGAAGTGGTTTCAAGGAACAGCAGATGCTGTGAGAAAGTTTCTGTGGGTTTTTGAGGTATGCAAAAACATTATATGATCATTGAAGTCTCTTACTTTGTGATCCTTTGAATTGGTCTGAATGAGAATGAATCAGTTGGTGGTTTTGTTGTTGTTATACTATATAGGATGCTAAGAACAGGAACATTGAAAATATTATTATCTTGTCTGGAGATCATCTCTACCGAATGAATTATATGGACTTTGTTCAGGTAAATATATGATGATAAAGAAAGCTTTCTCAACTATTTTTGCTGACTAACACTCTAAACACTATGCATTTAAACAGTACCATGTCGATAGCAACGCAGATATTACTCTTTCTTGCGCGCCAGTGGGTGAGAGGTTAGTTGTCCCTATGATGTTCCTTTTTTGTTTAACTTTGTTTCTTTGAGTTTCCAAGTAACTTTGGTTTGCTTTGGTTCAGTCGTGCATCGGATTATGGACTAGTGAATATTGATCGAAGCGGACGTGTAGTTCATTTCTCTGAGAAACCAACTGGCATCGATCTGAAATCAATGGTACTGTTGTTTTATTACCAAAGTTTATAGAAAACGAATATTTTGGTCTGTTGTTTTTGACGGTTGTAATGTTCAATGCAGCAAAGTGATACGACTATGCTTGGACTGTCTCATCAAGAAGCAGTGAAATCTCCATACATTGCATCAATGGGAGTCTATTGTTTCAAAACCGAAGCTTTGCTGAAGCTTCTGACACGGCACTATCCGAGTTCAAATGACTTTGGTTCTGAGATCATTCCTGCGGCTATAAGAGATCACAATGTTAAAGTAAGAAAAATAGAAAAGCTCTGTTCTTCAATTAAAACAATGTCATGAGTTTTATCAGGGAAAATGATTCAATCAAACCGTCTTTCTTTAGGGATACATATACAGAGACTACTGGGAAGATATCGGAACTATAAAGAGCTTCTACGAAGCTAATCTTGCTCTTGTGGAGGAGGTTAGTTTTTGATTTAATACTCAAGAAATGTGATCATATATCTCTTTAACATTTGGGTTGTTTCGTTGTTGCAGCATCCCAAGTTTGAGTTTTATGATCAGGATACACCTTTCTACACTTCTCCTCGGTTTCTACCACCCACCAAAACCGAGAAATGCCGCGTAAACAAACACTCCCCTTCTTCTTTTGCCAATGAATATTGAGTCTTGATTCACTAATGAACAACTTTTTATGCAGATTGTGGATTCCATAATATCACACGGATGTTTCTTGGGAGAATGCAGCATCCAACGTTCTATCATTGGTGAAAGGTCACGTCTTGACTATGGTGTTGAGCTTCAGGTCTGTGTAAAAAATAGGACCCACTCAGCTTTAACATTTGCTGACTTTCAAAAAACTGAAAGTTTGGTGGTTTTCTTCATCTGCAGGATACTTTAATGTTGGGAGCGGATAGTTACCAAACAGAATCTGAGATAGCGTCTCTGCTGGCGGAAGGCAATGTGCCAATTGGCATTGGCAGAGATACAAAGATCAGGTAGCAAACCCAAGTCTCCCTTCTTATGTCTTCTTCTCAAGAGTTTTAGTTCCTAAAGTCTGATGTTTATCTGCTTTCTTTTGTTACACTGAAGGAAATGCATCATTGACAAGAATGCAAAGATCGGGAAGAACGTGATGATCTTGAACAAAGAGGTATGGCTTCTTTGATTCTTCTTCTTTTTTGTTTTTGGGTGATCAAGTCTTTTGATAGATTAAACAACATTCACTGTGTGTGTTGCTTTCAGGATGTGCAAGAAGCGGATAGGCCAGAGGAAGGATTCTACATTAGGTCTGGGATCACTGTGGTTGTGGAAAAGGCCACAATTAAAGACGGGACTGTCATATGAACAACGGAGTGACATTGATTGAAGACTCTGGACCAACAATCTAGCCGGACGTTTTTGAAGTGTTTCTTTTGCTGAGGGGATAGTGAAAACAGAGACAGTTGTGATAATGATATGTAAAGTTACTTCAAGAATTTGGAGTCAATACAACTTTAGAACCAAAAGCTTTATATAAGAGTGATATCTATCTATCTATCTCCTTCTGAATACAGAGAGAATAAATAAATCTATCTTTGGTTTCGTGAATGTGAAAATCCTGATTTCCATTGTGTGTGTGTTTATTCATCTTCACATTATTCTCACACATTCAAAAACAAAACACAATATATTCACATGAACCATGACTCTCTGTATTCATCACAGAGTAGCAGTGTGATAAAATATTGAAAGGTAAGTCTCATTGGTTATATACACAACATCAAACCCACTCACTCATGTGTATATACTTCTGCTGATTCACTCATTGACTGGTTAACGTGTTCATAATTCAATTATTTCATCATTCTTTTATCTAAGGTTTAAGACAAATAATGAGGGTAAAATCGATGATAATAACAGTTTGAGTGGTTTTAGCGTAAATAGTCAAGGGCGTTAAACTGATAATTTAGAAAAGGTTGGGGGTCAAATCAGATAAAGTTACTTTATCGGTGCATCTTACGTAAATATATACAAATAAATAACCCAACCGAGAAAACAAATAATAAAAAGAGTCGAATAAAAACGCAGGATCAAATCGTTTTGAGCTTCCTCTGGTCAGATCTGCTCGTTTTTTGTGGATAGAGAAGCAATCAGCGTTCCGTAAGTGCTCTCAATCTTAGTGATCTGAGATTTTGTGTATTTTCCCTGTTTCGATCGATTCATAGAGGTTTTATCATCTGATTCTCGTTCCTAGATCTGAAAACTGAGCGTTCGTTTTTGTTGTTTCTTCTTCGTTGGAATCGTTTTGCTCCGTGAGAGTTGTTCGCCATGAATTTCAGTTCTCTGAAGCTACGAGAGATAAAATAGTGAATGCCAATTTTAATGGATTATAACAGCTGCTGCAGAGTGTAGCTCCTAAGTATATTCCTTGGATCAGATAGATGTTCGTTTTCTGAGTTGAAAAGCTTGTTATTTGTTTATCCTCTAAGTAAGTTAGGTTATGGACGTAAGCGGAGGAGGTGAAAGTAGCGTGGCAACGCCTGTTCAACAGAAAGCACATGAGGCCTGGAGGATTTACCAACACTACCTTGACAAGACTACTCCTCTTCCCACTTACAGGTGGATTGCTACTGCTGTCGTCTCCCTTGCCTTCTGTTTGAGAGTTTTCTACATCCAGGGCTTCTACATCATCGCCTACGGCCTTGGAATCTACCTTCTCAATCTGCTCATCGGCTTCCTGTCCCCTCTCGTTGATCCTGAGGCTACTGGGGGCTCTGATGGACCTTCTCTTCCTACCAGAGGTTCTGATGAGTTCAAGCCTTTCATCCGCCGTCTCCCCGAGTTCAAGTTCTGGTATATTATTATTAACTGAATGATAAATTGTAGAGGAATGCTTTACTTGTCTCAGTCTTTACTATCTCTCCTCAGGTATTCAATGACAAAGGCGTTCTGCATTGCGTTTGTGATGACATTCTTCTCGGTGTTTGACGTGCCTGTCTTCTGGCCTATCCTGCTTTGCTATTGGATCGTTCTCTTTGTTCTCACCATGAGACGCCAAATCTCCCACATGATCAAGTACAAGTACATTCCTTTCAGCTTCGGCAAACAGGTATTTAAACAACACCTGTTTTAAATTTCGCATATAAACAACAGCTTTGGGATTAGTTAGGCGAATTCGTATATAAAGTCTTTTTTCCTTGGTTATGCATTTTACTATCGACGCCTATTCTTGGTCTGTGTGGCAGAAATATGGTGGACGGAGTAGCAGCAGCGGCTCACGTGCGGAGTGATCTGACCCACCCCTTTTGTCTTTTAACAAAAGAAAAGATATTTGTTGTTAGAAATCGTTTTGGAACTATTTTTTTTTTCCATTGACAAACAGATCTATGCAGCTACAAGTAAGAATTAGATGGGGCAAACACAAAGGGAAAAAAAAGCAGAATGGGACTAATTTTTTTTTTTTTTGGTTTAGCTCGGAGAAAAAATGTTCGTTGTATGTATTATTTGTTTTGCTTTACTTTTTCCAAATAAATTCTACGAATGAATTCGGCTTCAAACTGGACTCGACTCCTCTCTGTGCTTTAATTGGATCTTCGAAAACTTCGTTGTACAAATACCTTTTCAAGACATGGGACTGACCAGTTTGTGTGTTAGTCACAAATGAGAGTGTTTATTACAACTATTAAACCGGTTTCAACTCCCAACAATGGTAATCAAGTTTTTATTGGGCCTTGTAAAGGCCTAATTATTTTAAGTCAGCCCTTTTTTTTAAAAAAAAACGCAGCGTTTTCTACCCCTTGTTCTCCAAGGACCGTGTTCTTCTCGAACCGACTATATATGCATTCATGGAGACTTATCAATTTGGCTAGCAGAGAATTCTAGAAGAAGCGGGAGGAGAAAGAAAGAAAGGTAAAGGTTTAAGTTCTTATTAATTTGTTTTAGAATCAACTCTGCAACGCTGTCGACCAGTAAGTTTCTACTTTCATCTTGATTTATTTTTTGTTTGGCATTGAATCGAACACATGGTGGGTATCTTGCTTACTGTAAGTAATATGTTGTGGAATCGGTTGGTTTGGAGTGCTTGAGCAATCTCCAGAGATAAACTTTCAGTTTTGTTCTAGGAACAATCTTAGAAACGTCTACTTACTTGGGGTTTCTCTGTGTTTACTTACTTGGGGGATGGATGGACTTTTGCAGGCACAGATGGAGACACCAAAAGAGCAAACAGAAACACCTCAGAAACCAGCCACGTCTTCATGTAGGAGGAAGGTAAAGGAAGATGCCACTTTCTTTGAGGACGTGAAAGATCACATCGATGAGTTCATTCATGCCTCTATGGATGAACACAAGACTTGTTTTCAGAAGACCATCAGCAAGGTTCTTCTTTCTCATATCCCCCCACTTATTTTACTACTATATTCTTTCGGTTCTCAAAAGGAAGGTGTTTCTCTAATTCTTACTCATTTGTGGAAAAGCGCTTTGCAACACTTGAATTTTTAAAACCGTTTTGCATAAAATTAGACTTGGGTGTGGCGTTTCTTGTTGTGATTTAAAAGTAGAAAATCAGGCATTAAACCATAAGAGATTTGCTCAAAATACAATTTCAACTCACTTGTGGTTTCGAGTCAAAACCTGCAAAATCCATGATTGAAAAATGAACATGATTATTATTCTATGTGACAATTATATATCATGTTTGAGATGTGAATTTCTGGCTTCAAGCAATATGCTTTTTGATTTGGTAATCTTCTATCTCTTCTAACTTGAAGAGCCTATGCGGATTGATTTTCAGATGTTTGGATTATCCAAAGCTGTGGCTGAGAAGCAGGCTGAGGAAGAAGCCAAGGGAGTCGAGAGTCAGTTGCCTCTTCAAACAACTGTTTCGGATTAGAAAGAGTTTGGTCCCTTCTAAGCCTTGTATGAGCGTTGAAGACACGACACGTCCTTTTCTCATTGTTTATCATCATATCAAAGTCTTTTTGTAAATCAACTTTATCAAAATCCGAGACATTCTGTGTGACAGTGAATAATCACCTTGAGTTGGTGTTAATTGCTGTTAGTTACCAAAATATAAACTTTGGAAACAGTGAAGACCTTGATATATAATTCACGACATATTTGATATTTTGGTTGATGTGGTACTACAACTAATAAAGCATAAACTCAAGAGAAAATTAATTAAAATAAGTAAGTAAAACCACATCCATAGATTTGCATGTATAAGAAAGAAACAAAAGGCAAGAAAATTCAACATCCAAAAGTTTATATCCTTAGATCTTCATCTTGTTCAGACAAGGCTGCTCCAATACATTTATCAATCAAACTTAGGCCTGCAAGCTGCAACATACAATAACATTCCATATAAACAAAGAAGTGATGATGCATCAATATCACAAAGGCCAAGGTTACTACTGACCTCAATGGAGTGTGTCATCAAAATGACACAGACAGAGATCGTACAATGGTAGAGGGATCTTCGGAAGCAAGCACAAGATTAGACGACAAGATGGTTCCCCAAACCTCTCCTCCTTCCCTCCTTTCCAACTCAATCTCTGTACACCAAATTTCCGCCGTCGAATCCTTTTCAAAAAACCGCAATTTTTCCGCCATAATTCGCCATCCTAGAAACATCATGCTTATAAGGAAGACCTCTGAGACCCTGCACTCGCCTAAAGACCCTCGAGACTGGATCAAACTCCCATATTGTATCCTCCCGACCAAAACAGTACAACCTGTTATCAACGACGCAAGAAACCACACTCCAAAGTTTGTTCAACCACATGTCACTCTCCAAACTTGGTTCTTTTGGATCGTAAATGAAGCTACCGTTTCTATCCTTCAGGTAAATCTTATCATCCATCACGAAACTCCTGATCGTTTTCTCATACACCTGACCCACGTTATCCAAACCCGTCCTCACAGACTCCCAAGTCTGACTCTTTAGATCAAAAGCCTCCACCCAGTTCGAAGACCGAGGTGTGCACCTAGTCGGGTTAGTTATCACTTGAGTGTATTATATTGCATCTGATTATATATCTGAATTTAACCATAGTATTATTTTTTTTTGTTCTAAATATATTAAAATTTTGATCAACTTCGTCTTTTTTTTTTAAATTTAGGTTAATTGTTCTCTTAAATATATAACTATATTTCAGCAAATTTTTTTAAAAAAATTTACTAAAATATAAAAGTAGTCAAATTAAACTAATCGATTATAAATTTTTTAGGTTTAACTTGCACATCAAGAAGTTTTTGCACACGCACTATAAAATTCCCTAAGACAACAGACTCACTCCACGTAGAGCTTGTCCATGTTAAATTTCAAACAATTCAAAAGCACTTTGGTCTATAATAAGGTTACATAAATAAAAAAACAAACCACATGCATAGGTTTGTAAAAACAAAGAAACAAAAAAAAAGGGAAAAAAAAATCAACATCCAGTAGTAGTCTAGAGCCATGGATGTTCATCTTGATCAGACCAAGCTGCTCCAATATATTTTTCAACCAAGCTGCAATATATAAGAACATTCAATAATAAAAAAAAACAAAGAAAGTGATGATGATGCATCGGTATCACAAAGCAAAAGGTTACTGACCTGACATTCATCAAAATGACACAGCTAGAGATCGTATGATAGTAGAGGGATCTTCGGAAGCAAGCACAAGACTAGACCACAAGATCGTCCCCCATACCTCTCCTCCCTCCCTCCTTTCCAACCCGATCTCCGCACACCAAATCTCCGTCGTCGAACAATTTTCAAGGTTACACAAAATCACAAGTCTGCCACCATAATTCACCATTTTAGAACCACGACCACGCCGATAATCAGGACGAAGATCTTCAATACCCTTCAATTGGCTCCAAACCCTCGAGACTGGATCAAACTCCCATATCGTAAATACATCCTGCCGACCAAAACAGTACAACTTGTCATCAACGACGCAAGAAACCACACTCCAGCGTTTGTCCAACAACAAGTCACGCTCCAAACTTGATTCTTTTGGATCGTAAACAAAGCTACTCTTTCTATCCGCCAAGTAAATTTTATCATCCATCACGAAACTCCTGATCGTTTTCTCATACACCTGACCCACGTTATCCAAACCCGTCCTCACAGACTCCCAAGTCTGACTCTTTAGATCAAAAGCCTCCACCCAGTTGGGAGACAGAGGGTCACACCCTCCGATCACATACAACTTCCCGTCGACGATCCCCGCGGCGGCGTAGCCCCGTTCTTGCTTCATGCTAGGGAGGAAGCGACACGTGTAAGACGGACAGTCGACGACAAACGCAGTGGAGACGAAGTTATCGTCGACGCATCCGCCAAGGAAGTAAATCTCCGAACCGACAGTGAAGATAGACATTCCCCAGGAAGGAACAAAAGGGAACGACGGAACAGGAACCAAACTGTGTTGTTTAACTGATGATCCAGACTGATCTTGTTGTTGTCCGAAAGGTTTGAGATTGAGAGTGTACCACTGAAGAGTTTGCGTACAGTAAGGTATAAGCGCAACGTAAAGGACGTGTTCTGCACGGCGTAGTGCTGAACGCTCTACGTAAATCTCCGGCGAAGCTATGAGACGCCTCAAGGCTGTTGAGACCAGGGAAACCGACGGGTGGTAACATCGGGGTACGCGTGCTAAGCAGTTCAGAGATAGTTCGTCTGGAAGTAGCAACAGCGAAGATGGCGCATCATGCGATTCCTTCTTTGGTTCTTCGGCGTTAGAGCCAGAGGAGCTACTTGTAACGGTCGATAGATGCATTGTCAACGGCGAAGCAAGCGCAAAAAAAAAAAAGCGAAGAAAGAGCCTCTTATTTATATTTACATCGTTTGAATGGGCTTAGGCCCATATCGTTTTTTTTTTGTCACACAGGCCCATATCGTTTATGAAACGCTTTTACATTAAAAGAGTATTTTAAAAGATTTGATATTAAGTAGTCCTTAATTGTTGATTTCCTCTCAATTATTATTATTCATTAATGCATGGACCGTTATAGAAAAATTTAGTGTAAATTTTGCATATCTACTATTTTGAATAACCAATAAATTTTCCTTCAAATTGTTTTTCTGTAATTAATTGTACGGTTAATAATAACATACTAATATGTTTTCAAATTCTTTTAAATAGTGGCGTACTAGTATAATTAATTTGACACATACAGTATTTAAGTTAGTTTTGAAGTTTCGTAAGCATGACAAATGGTCCAATCTAATTCAGTTTGCTATCACTGAATATCAGTTTGTGCCTCAGATAGTTTGAAACTATGATCAGAAGTATTGTCACATGTAAAAATAACACTAAAGTTTGACCAATGTTCACTTGCTAGTTATCAAATGTGTATGTCCAATCGTACAATGTCAACCAAATGGTTTGTATATCATGGTGTTGACTTTCTTTTTTTGTGGGTGAAAATGCTGACTAATACTATGTCGCTTGAACGTAGACTTTTTCTTGATTAGCCACGACTGTCCGTCTCTTTATTACGAGAAAATTGTAATTAAGATATATAGAATCAAATCAATTATTTTCTTAGCTACTCGGGAATTCTATTATTGATTTTAACATTACTAAAAAGATGGATAATATTAAAAAATATTTTAAAAATGATATATATTGAGAGTTCGTTAAGCTGTCTTGGCGGGATCGTTGAGAGTCAAAAGACTCAAAACTCATCAAGACGGTGTCGTATCCTAAATCTAACCATAAATTTTGGGAACGTGCCAGCGCGTATATAACGAAAGATCCCATCTCTTAACTTTTTTTCACTTCTTACACTCTTTGTTGTCTGAACCGGCCGCTGTTCTTGACCAGTAATGAAGCTTTCTCTGTCCAGAACAGTTCCGTAACAAACTACAATATTAAAATATTATTCAAGTTGGTTTCGTATTTTTTAAAGACTTTCCATCTTTCTCTCTCTAAATCTAGAGGAAAAAAAAAGATGGAAGAGTTAGAGAGAGAGAAGAAAATGATTGGTAACCAACAATGAGTTTTGATTCTGTAAGTGCACAGAACATTAATTGCCAGAAAGTCGCAGAGGGTACAGAGAGCAGAACCTCTTTTTATCTTGTTGGTAAGAATCATAGAACGTCACCAAAAAAAGAAAGTTTCCTTTTTTATTTGATTCTGAGTGATGGCTTCTCCATAAATTGCAAAGATTCTTCCCAATTGATCTAAAGACTTGAAACGTTTTTAAGGCTCTTTAGATTTTCTCATCAGAGTTTAGAGAAACAAAGATGGATCAGAAGAAGACAATCTTGCTGCTCTTCTTCTTCTTCCTCTTGTTGTTAGAGTCAACGCTCGAGCAACAGACAAGTTCTTCTCCGGTTGAGAAATCGGCGCTGTTGGTATTAAGGTCTTCTCTGGGGCTAAGAGGCAGAGATTGGCCTGTCAAAGGCGATCCTTGTCTGAATTGGAACGGCGTCAGATGTGATCAGAATGGTAGTGTAACTCATATCAACATTTCAGGGTTCAGAAGAACAAGGGTTGGGAATCAAAACCCTCAATTCTCTGTTGACTCGCTCGTCAGACTCACCCGTTTATCCTCTTTCAACGCCTCGAGGTTCTCTCTTCCAGGTCCAATCCCTGTTTTATTAGGATCGAGCCTGTTGACTTTGCAAGTGTTGGACCTTAGCTCTTGTTCAATCACAGGAACCATCCCTGCAAATTTGAGTGGGCTATCACGCCTCACGGTTCTTGATCTTTCCGATAACTCAATCCAAGGGAACATTCCTCTGTCTCTTACATCTCTTCAGAATTTATCATTTCTTGATCTTTCCTCAAACTCTGTAGATGGTTCTATTCCTGCTAGTATTGGGGCACTCTCAAAGCTCCAGCGTCTGAATCTATCACATAACGCCTTGTCCTCCTCCATACCTCCATCACTTGGAGATATTTCTGCTTTAGTTGACCTTGATCTCAGCTTCAACGACCTGTCTGGTTCGGTTCCATCAGAACTCAAAGAGCTCAGAAACTTGCAGACACTTGTAATTGCTGGAAACCGCCTTTCAGGATCCCTACCTCCTGATCTGTTTAGTTTCCTGAGCAAACTGCAGATCGTTGACTTCAGAGGCTGTGGTTTCACCGGCGTTTTACCTTCTAGCATATGGTCGTTACCAGACCTGAAGATTGTAGATCTTTCTGGAAATCAATTCTCCAACGAGCTGCCTAACACAACTGTCAGTTTTGGTTCTACTGTCTCATTGCTAAACATATCAGAGAACATGTTTTACGGCAATCTCACACTTATACTGAGGAGGTTCCGAGTTGCTGATCTGTCAAGAAACTATTTCCAAGGTAAAGTTCTTGACTTTGTGCCCATCAAAGCTTCCTTGAGCAACAATTGTCTTCAGGGGCCAGCGAACCAGCGAGGATTGTCGGACTGCTCTTTGTTTTACTCCAGTAAGGGATTAAGTTTCGATAATTTCGGACAGCAACCTGCACAGGAAAAGAAGCCTAAGTCTCCCTGGTTAAGCCACAGGACTATTGTCATAATTGCTGCAGTTGGAGGGTCTATTTTGGTTATGCTTGTTCTCATATTGTTACCGATAACAGTGAACTTCTGTGTCCGTCGAAGAAACAGATCAACAACTAGCATACGGCCTAGAGGGAGAAACAATGGCGTGGGTCCATTGCCACCTGAAGAAACACTTCCCTCTGGAGGAGGAGGAGGAGGAGTCTCTGTAAACTATGCGAGCCTTGGAACGTCATTTACCTATCAACAGCTGCTCAATGCCACAAAGGAGTTCGGAGATGCGAACCTGATCAAGAAAGGAAGATCAGGGGATGTTTTCAAGGGCGTGCTAGAAAACGGAGTTCAGGTCGTTGTGAAAAGGATCAACTTGGAGTTGATGAAGAACAACGAAGCTTATCTAACAGAGCTGGATTTCTTCAGCCGGTTTGCTCATCCGAGAGTAGTCCCATTTGTCGGAAAATGCTTAGAGAACACAACACACAAGTTGTTGGTGTATAAGTACATGATGAATAGGGATTTACCAAGCTCATTGTTCTACAAATCAAATTCCCTTGTTGACGACGGATTGAAATCTCTGGACTGGATCACCAGATTAAAAATCGCACTGGGAGCAGCAGAGGGGCTTTCTTATCTGCATCATGACTGTTCACCATCTATCGTCCACAGGTATAAAACATCATTCCTTTACATGAATGTGTTCATAGTGATGGCTGATTTTCTCCAAATGTAAATGTGTGTTGTAAAGAGATGTACAAGCAAGTAGCATTTTCCTGGATGATAAGTTTGAAGTAAGGCTAGGAAGCTTTAGCAAAGCTTGTCATCAAGAAAACAATGGCCGTCCAAAGAAAATCGCCCGCTTGCTCAGCAGATTATCCCAGTAAGTGTCTCTCCACAGTTAAGCCAGATTAGATTAAAACATCTAACAAGAAGCTTCTTTCTTTCTTCTCTCTCTTCAGGTCTTCTCAAGAAAGTGTTCCTGGTGAGTTCAAGTGTTTACCATTTGCATTCTTAAAATCTCAATCTTCTAACAATCTCTCTCTCTCTCTCCCTCCCCAGACTCTCCAGCAACAGCAACATGTGCATACGATGTCTACTGCTTCGGGAAGGTACTACTCGAGCTAATCACAGGCAAAATCGGAATCAGCTCATGCGAAGAACCTCAATTCAAAAGAATCTTAGCAGAGATCATGCCGCACATCTCATCACAAGAGAAAGAGCCAGTGACGAACATCCTAGACCAATCCCTCCTCGTCGACGAAGACCTCTTGGAAGAAGTCTGGGCGATGGCGATCGTCGCTAGGTCCTGCCTCAACCCCAAACCGACGAGGCGGCCGCTGATGAGACACGTGGTGCAAGCGCTGGAGAATCCGCTGAGAGTGGTGAGGGAAGACAGCAGCGAATCGGAGAGGTTCCGTACGATCGGATCTTCGAGAGGATCTTCGAGCAGCGGGAGAATATTCGGAAGTTGGAGACAGAGCATTTCTGATCCTGTGGCGGCGGGAACGAGTAGCCTTCTGTCTCAGGCGGAGGGTTTAGCGAGATCTCAAGGAATGACTGGATCGTCTACGAGGGGGAGTAGCCGTGGCGCGTCGAGTCGACGAAGTATGAAAGATGTTTACATTGTATAGTAGAAAACTCGCACACTATTTTTTTCACATTTTGTTTTTTCCCTTTTCACGTTTTGTTGTTATGATTTGTAATCTTGTTCATAAAATTCCCAGAAATTTATAATCAAACCCGACCAGTTTTGATTTGGTGATTAATCTTTGGGAGTGGGGGGGACTTGTATCGATTGGTTTTTGTGTGGGGGTAAATTGTAACACCTTCGGGGGCAATAAGCTTGAAAATAAAGTCTTTGTAGTGAGTGATAGTAAGCCCATTGGGCCGTAGGGTTTAGTGTTATGTTTCACATTTGTCGTCGTCCATTTTCATTGTGTTTCCTCCTTGAGATTCTTTCACCCCGGAGATGGCATCGCTTTGCAGGTCAGCGCTCGTGAGTGGTTCCAGGAATTTAGTATGTAGATCCAGGACCGTAACTCAAAAGTATCTCAATCTTAAACCTACGACGACGACGACTTCGGCTCCTTTTGCTTCAGTGTCGCAGCAATCCATCCCTCGTGCTTCAAGGTGAGCACTCAATTTTTTAGAGAATACGCAACCATTGTTTTGTGGGGATTGTGTTTAATCAGAGACTTTTTTTTTTGTCAATGCAAATTGTGAAGAGTTCTGTCGGCTTTGGGAAGCGTTGAAACGATGATTCCGCTTCACAGTGCGGTTGCTTCAGCTCGGCTCCGGTCAAGTATCGCTGCTGATTCCTCTTGTTGGAGCATGCTTTCCGAGGGTAATATTTCATCTCTCTTTTTCTTTGTTTTGTTGTCCTTCAATTTGCTGCCTTTGTGCTAGGTTTTTTGGAATTGTTTTATCACTGGTTGGTTTTGACATTAAAAGTGAATTTTGAAATTTTATTGATTAGTAAAGCTAGAATCTCGTTCATGGAATAGGGGGTTTAAACTCTAAGATGGCAATCTTTTGTATGAAATGGGATTAAAGCTCGGTTTCGATGATATGGTTCGATAAAGAAAAGCATGATAAAGATGAAAATTTGGCAGACTTTTGAAGGAATGAATTGTTACTTGTCTCTTTACATTAAATCATATTTTTGTTGAGATATATGATTGGTCTTAAGATTCTTTATGTGCTTGTGTTATGTCTTAAAGCTTTGTTTTTTCTGACTTGTGTTCTTCTACTTAATGCGATAGGATTTGCCACGCCTTTGTGACCCCCGGTCTGCTGGATTCTATATAAGGGGCGAAAAACTAATCAGAAACTATTAGGACTTCCTCTCAGACAATGAATGGACCAAGAATATTACTTTCTTCTTGTTTAAACTCTTCCGTCTTTGTATTGTTATAGTTCATAAAGACTCTGATGCTTCAGAGTTCTAGTTATCTTTCTGTTGCTATTTATTTGTATCCACACATTTTGGGGCTTTTTTCTGCTTTGAAATTCAGTTTTTCCTCTTGTACTCATTAGCACTGGTCTTGATCATGAAGCGTCCATGGGATTGATTCTAGTTATTGTGCTTTAAGACTACTACTACTACTACTTAATTGATGCTGCTACTAACCAGTTCTAGGACCGGTTCGAAACGGTTTACTACTTTTTGCTTCCCAACTTGGTTGGTGTTATCTTTGTTATCTCAAATTACTAATCATCATTTTACAAGCCTTATAGCAAACAAATTTGACGGTCGTTTTCTCCATTCTAACGAACATAATCAAACAGAAAAACCCTACCAACCAATAATTGTGAGTCCGAACTTTCTTGCAGTCTACTCCAACATCTGCTTATTAGTAATAATGATGTAAGCATAATTTGATTACTGCGTTTTCTGGTCCACCAACTATGTAACTACTGTATTGTTACACTAGAAAACAGAACAAATGTACGAGAAATATACTCTAACCCCCCCCCCCCCCCCCCCCCCCCCCCCCCCACTCACCAGACAAAACTGACAGATCGTCTAACGCTTATTTTCGCCAGCCTTCTTGTTTAAATTACCAAAGGGGAAAAAAGTAAGCAACTGTGCTTAATGAAAATTACTAGCTACATTTATTACAAAGGAAAATAATAGAATCAGAGACGCTATCCTTCGACATTAGTCAGTCATTTTAAAGATTATCTCTGCTTGGTTAATATTAAAAGTCCAGTAAATAAAACTGATTCATGTTATGATATAGAAAAAGGAAGAAACTACATACACAACATACGTGTGTTGTGTGCCTATATAAAAGCTCAAGTTCTTAATGTAATAACTCAAACGAGATATAATAACAAAGAGAATCTAGAATAGCTAGCGAAAGGCTAGCAATATGGGGAATTGTGGACTAAAGCCAAAAGTATTGTCGGAGACCGGAGCTCCGGCGCCAAAGGAGCTTGAGGTTTCACTTATTGAAGATCAGAAGATCAACGCTGCAAAATCTCTTATCAACTTGTTCCTTCAAGTAAGCCAACTAAAATTTATAAACAAAAACATAATGTGATGGCTTTTGGGACGTTAGATTCTTAATTATATTAATCTTTACATCGTTTGTGATTTTTTTTGGTTAATAGGACAAGGCAGATAAGACTATGACAGAAGAAGAGAATACAACACCAGAAAAGATACCGGTTACTGAAGATCTGAAAACAGCTCTGGCTGAGGCAAAGTCTCCGGTTACAGAGACAAACACTCCAGTGATGGAGCCAAAAGCGCCAGCTGTAGTGAATGAAGAGGCCGTTCATGGCCAGAAAATGATCGACAATGCGACTGTGAAAGAAACAGAAACAGAGGCGAAGACAGAGGAAGTCAGAAGAGAAGCACGAGCTCAGTGAAATAAGCTCAATAAAACATACAAGCTAGTTTCTACGTTTGCGATCTTGATCTCAATACGCTTTTCATTTTGTTTAGCTTATGTCTGTTCTTGATTCCCAAATGCAAACGCTTTTGTTAATTTACACAAGATTCGTTAATAAAAAATTCGTCAATGAAAAATGCTTGAAAAGCTAGTTCATGCGTCTTGATAATATAGCAAACGCTTGTTTTGGATTATTGTTTACTTTCAAGTTATTTCTCATATCGAACCGCAAACACTGGATTTATCATATGAATTGACACGCCATATTTTCCTTAACACACCGACAGTGATCACTATTTCATTTGAAGCGTTAGCTTCTGCGTTTCTGCGTCTCAGAACCGCATGCGTCGATGGGCTCTGTACAACACTTTTTGTAAACGCATACATCGATGGGCAATAGCATCAAATGTGATGACTTTGCTAGGATGGGCCTTGGAGCTTTAACGTGCGGGTAAAGACCCGGACCCGGATAAGCATTTAATTGGAGACAACTAACCTTTTTAAGAGGGCCACCAAACTCTC